>CALNHX010006420.1:0-89881 GCA_940337035.1 Agriotes lineatus | reverse complement strand
TATGTTTATGTAATCGACTGGTGCATTTAAACGTAGTGGTAAGTTTGAAATCGGCAGCATATTATCATTTAGGTACATGAAAAGAAAACGCAAATAAACAGAATATTCACTCTCGAATGTGTCACTTTTGGAAGCTAAAGCTAGAAAAGCAAAATTTGGATGCCTATGTAATTGGTATAGCATAAACAAAAATTAAAAACATTAGCCAATGACATTCACGAATTTATTTGTGTGAAAATTAGTATTTGACTTTACCACATTCGACAAGAAATACATGTGAAAATAATGAGCACAATAAAACGTCTGCGCAGGTCTTTGTATTAATTTAAAAATCTGTAAAGAGTTTTATACGGAACTTCCTTCGCAAGTGGAAGTTTTAAAACTAAAAATTTTCAAAATATCAAAGTAAATATAGGATTTAATTAATTAAAGATGTTCGTCCTGTATATATGTTGGTTCCAAAATATTGATTCCATCTAGATCTAAACTTTCTGAACTCTTGTCTTATCTAGACTATCAACACAAAACTGGGCAAAGTCTTGTCTAGAAATTTCAAGGAAAGACAAGACTTTCTTATTTTAGATAGAGACTCTTGACAAAATTCTAAACAAATTTCAACACTCTAGATAAACTAGTGGGTTGCATGTAATATGATTTTTTTATTTCCATACATTGTCAGGTAGGTAAGTAAGAAGTTAGAAAACAAATTTTCATCAATCAAGGTTTAGTTATACCTACCTACCTACTCAATAAATGTAAATAAAGTATGACTGCCATCATACATAGATGAGAGATGCATTAAATCCTGTATTTAAAACAAAATTCTTGTAAAGTTATGTTAACAAAAATGATACATATAAAGATTAAGGTGTTGGCTGGAAAAGGATGAGAATCCACCCACAGCACTGGGCACAATATTCAGAGTTTTGTTGGTTATAGAATATTAAAACCACATTGTATCTTGATCAGACGTTTCAGAATACTTTATTCCTTTTTCAATGACCTAGAGAAGGATTAACAGTAGTCACAGGAGTGATATAACAAGCAGTTTGTGATCTTACCGAAAAATACTAGTGCATAACCTTACAGTTGTTAACATGTGTTGATGGAAAATTTATATTTTTAACAGGTATGAAGAAGATGGTGAAGCCACATTTTTTTAACAACAGAAGCACCTTAAGTACTACTGAATGGCATAATAACACTTTAAAATACACAGACACAATTAAAACAAGTTTAAAATTTGTTAATTATTAAAATGAGGTTATGGCCATGCAAGGTCGTGTGCAGGTGTCATTTGCCAAACACTTCCTGTTATAGGAAAAACAAAAGAAACCATTAAGAACAAATCTTCAAGAGATAATTTACAAACATTTTATTGGCCAAAACAAAATGACACTCAAATTATCCAACCTGAGCAAATTTAATATGGACCTATAAAAATGATGGGATGTAGTTGATTGTCAATATCTATAAATTTAATTATGGATCATGCAAGCATGCTATTCTAAAGCACATCAGTAATAATGTACAAGGTGATTGTAAATTTTGGGCCAGTTGAATTTCTCCATTGTTATGACAGATAGAAAAAAAATTGTAGAGAAAACTCATACCACTTTATGTAACAACTATTTCAAGGGTACGAGCAGAAATATTCGACGTCCGATTATACCCGAAGTTTTATTATTTCTGGTTTTTCGCATGGAACACCCTGTGTTTTTTAATTTAATTTAATAGTTCAGGATATTACCTTTAAAAAAATGTTAACTAACTATAGGCCTAAAATTAATAATTAACGAGAAATTAATATTAAAAGTATATTATGTACAGAGAAACAGTATCACTAATCAAAGTGAAACTGATCACATACGGCCAGAAAAAATGACAAACAAATAAATAAACAAATACTCAATATCTATTAAAATACGATTGTGCTAAACAGATCTGTTATAAATAAATTCGTTTTCCAATCAACAAAGCGTGAATATGGTAGAAGTATACCTTTTGTGTCAAAAATTCTCAACGAGGCATTACAATTTGGCCTCGTTGAGAATATCCAAATGAAGATATTGCGATGGCGCATTTCAGAGAAAATTTACATACTTCAATAAGGCAGGTGTCCGTTCAAACTACTGTAATGTTTTAAGACTAACATAAATTACATGTTTATTTGCAGTTGTAATTTTTTCGTAGCCTCTTAAGGATGTATTCAGCTCAAAGTTCTATTGGTTACATAAGTTTAAACGCGAATAGGTCGTGAATTATTAACCCCAGGCCTATAGCTGGTTAATAGTTTTTTAAAGATAATTTTCTAAACTATCAAGTTCATTTAAAAAATACAGGGTGTTCCATAAGAAAAACCAAAAATAATTAATCAGGAGTTTAATTTTTAAAAAAATACGAATTTATAAAAATTTTAACATGAACTTTTCTTCATAACTAATTAATGTCAATATGTGCTTGCATGAAGCCAATCTACTATTACTTGATATTTATGCACACTAACCGTTATTTTATCATTTGCCATATGTGCTTTTAGGTAAATTCATCTCCCACAATTCATCGCCTGCTCAATTCATCGCCGGCACAATTCATATTCCAGAATTCATCGCCTGCACAATTTAGTGTACCTAATCCTTATAAAAATATGTTCTTTAGGGAAAAACGCAAAAAATATTTATTTGTTTATGCATATATCGTTTGGACTTCATTGACATATTTAAAAGGAAATACTATTTTTATTGTTACCGTATATAAAATATTTTAAATGGGTATTTATATTTTACCTGTCCTTGTGTTTGGATATATGTAACTGTTTACTATTATTAATTTAACGTTAAAGTAATCGTTTGGTGTAATTACTATTATGTATTGTCGATGGTAATAATGATACTAATTAAACTAGAAGAATTATTTTATAAACCAGTGAAGTCCAAACGATATGTGCTTAAACAAATAAATACTTTTTGTGTTTTTCACAGTAATGAGTACCGAATTAAGAAAATCTTCTTAAAATTCAGAATTATGGTTGGTTATCCCATCCCAGTAAGAATAATACACGCTAATCAACCCCCCCCCCCCACACCCTACATAGAACCTTTTCTTATTTTTCCTAATGCTAACGAGATACGTATTATAAAATGCTTTTTTGGTTACTGGACCCTAAAGAACATAAGAATTTTTATAAGGATTAGGTACGCTAAATTTTGCCGGCGATGAATTGTGTGAGCGATGAATTGTGGGCGATGAATTGTAGGCGATGAATTGTGGGCGATGAATTGTAGGCGATGAATTTACCGGATAGGGCCAGATGTTTAGTAAGCATGTTTTTACTTTATTGGGAAACACAATCAGTGTTTCATTTTATAAGTGGACAGAAAGTAGACATTTAGTTGATAATAATATTAAAAATGTATATCTAGTATGTTCTTTTAGAGATATATGAAAAGAAATACTTAGCACACGTATTCTATACTTACTTGTTGTATCTACCCAGATGTTTTTATTGTACCTAGGCATAATTATTCGCGTAAATAAACTGATAATTGTTTTTAACATTTTACCTACTTACAAGATATGATATACTTACAATTCAGAGAAAACAAATCCGCAAAAAAGAATTCACCGAAAAACAATTTACCGAAAATTAATCGAAAAGATAAATTTTCGATACAATACCTGATTTTAGATGTTCGTAAAAATAGCTATATGACGTATTTGTCTGAACTTTGCTTCATACTTTATCAAGGTCTACGACTTGCAAGAAAGAACTGGATTGTTTAAAGGTCAGAAACGAGTTTCATTCTATTTCGTTATATGCTGTGTTTTTGTTTTTATGTGCTTGGTTCTATATTTAGTATGTTTCTTTTCTAGTTTGTTTTTTGTATTTGATACACTATTTGCACAAAAGAAGATTTTTACGGAACTAGAGACTCGATCTTCTGTTGCTACCATTTACGTAATTTTTAATTATAAATTTCTATTTAATTTGTATGCCTTCTTAGGCAGTATAGCGCTTAAGTTAGTTATTAATGTCAAACTAAAATATTAAATTCAAGAGTAAAGGTATGTAGTAATACTGAAATGCTATATTATAATTTCTAAAAATTATCCTTTCGTACTGTTTGAGGCTTTCGCGGTTACTCGAATTATTCTCCTTAGCATAGAATTTCGGCTTAGACCGCGTAGTATTTCTAGATAAACACCCAGCATTCTCTGGCTTAATGTGCCTTGCACCTTGTGAAGTCGAGCAAAAACCCGCGCGATGGCCATGCTCTTTGGTGGCTCGTGTTGTTTGAGTATCTTGAGAACGAGGATACTTAGGCAGATTTGGCCGTTTTGCTGTTTGTGCATCCATATTCACTAACGTTTCGCAAGACCTTGCAGCTTGCATCATCAGAGTGAAAGTCGTGCGAGTATCCTCGTTCTCAAGATACTCAAACAACACGAGCCACCAAAGAGCATGGCCATCGCGCGGGTTTTTGCTCGACTTCACAAGGTGCAAGGCACATTAAGCCAGAGAATGCTGGGTGTTTATCTAGAAATACTACGCGGTCTAAGCCGAAATTCTATGCTAAGGAGAATAATTACCCTTTCAGCGAATTTTCCTAGATGTTGATTTAGCGAATAACTGCAGTTGCCATTTGAAGGCAATGCGAGGTAATTTGTGAAAATTCTGTGGCTATTCAGATGCAATGCAAGGAAGTTAAGAATATTATGAAGACATTTTATTCTTAATTACCATCAACACATCTCGTTACTCTGCCATTATGTAAATAAACTGCACTTACATATCTAACAAAGCGTTTTTACTTTTATGTTGTTTTGTTTAATGTTTAACTTTATTCTAGATATACAGTGACGAGCACTATAAACAATTTTATTGTTTCATTCGTTTTAATGCACCATTTCCTGAATATTTTATCGCCGTTTCTATTTCGTAATGCATATTTATGTAGCGAATACTTCATATTGCTATTTGAAGGCAATGTGAGGTAAATTGAGGAAATTATAGAGAAATGCTGAGGTAATTTCGACTAAATATTAGTTATTTGAGGCAATACAAAGGAAATAGGTTTTAGAGTCAACGTTGGTGAATTTGAAGGCAATTGGAGGAATTTTTTGTACAGCAAAATACGCTTGCGATCAACCTCTCGTGTTCATTCAACCTCTCAACATTACTGCCAGCAACCAATTTATCTTTAAATATTGTGTTCATTGATATTATCGTATATGAATTCCCCTCAGATCAAATTTTTCCTGTAAGATATTCATTTGTGGCGGAAAATTTTAACTTTTTACTTTTATCATATACTTGGAACTGACAATGACAGATATATGACAAGTTTACAATCGTTTTGAAAACCTTCATTGGTTTGTAGTAAGCTATATAAAAGTAGTGAAAAGACTTATCTTGCCTTTTTTTCATACAAATATACATTCGGTTTACATATTACGCAATTAAACATGGATTGATACCACTGAAGACAATGAGGTATCACGTACCTTATCCTATGGGAGCAGATGCAATCAGTATTTACCAAATAGGACTTGATTGCCCCAAACGAAATATAATTTGAAAGAAAGACAAGGTCTGTGATTTAGAAAATGTCATCCCAGAACTTCAGGGACACAATTATTCAAATTACAAGATTACAAATGAAGCGAGCGGAAAACGTGGCAATTGTTAATCTTATTTTCCATTGAATTAGAATGATTTTGGTCGATTTATCTTTACGAGTTGTGGGTTTCGTTTTTAACCTCCGATACGGTCCCGAAGCATCAACTACTACCCTAAGTAGTCAGAAGGGTAATTAGTTGGCGCGTCCATTTCGCGTGTTAGCGGAATAATAAGTAGAGTAATAACGTTGGGGCGATTAATGGGCAGAAGTCAATTTATGTAACGCGCCGACACGGAATATGTTTATTTGTTGTGGAAATATGAGGGCACGTATAAAACACTTGTCTGGTGGCTTCGGACGTCATCTCAATGAATTATGTGGTCCATATACGCATACGACCCATAAATTTGAGCGCACTTAAGAAGACGGAGAAACGCCATAAAACTGTTCTCATTTGCTATATATTGATATACAATCTGTATTCGCCCCGTAATTCCGCGGAAGGAGTATTAAGCCGGGTTTAGCGACATCTCAAAACTGTTTATTATGACGCCAGCGATTTAGGCTATAATTCACGGCGACCGCTTCGAGTGTAAATGACACAGGGAAATGAAAGTTTTTGTGCGAGCAACTTTAGAAACGCTCCTTGGGTCGTTGGTAGCTTGTAAGCCGCAAAGTAGCGGAATCGTAAGTTTTTTACGCCAGCTAATAACAATATCGAGCGACCTTCGGGTGCAAGTGTATTTGGCACCGGTGTTTTAACATTGTGCACTACGGAAACGATAAAATGGCACGTTAAGCGGCCAGCGCTTTCCTCTAAGCGCAGGAATGCCGACACGCTTTTCACGAGAATGGCATTAAACATGCATGCGGCGATCTTACCTGGCGTCTGCGGGGCCGGAAAGTGAGCTTTCCCGCGGAAAATATTTGGCGGTGCGGTCGCCGGAAGGAAATGACCGATGCAAATGGAGCCGAACGCTAAATGTGCATAGCAAAGATTAGGCAGGGCTCGTGCCGAAAAGCGTGGCAGCTCGTGCTCGCAGTTCGCGGAAACTGACGCGGGTGAGTCAGTTCAGTCGCGAGGGTGGCGCCTGCGTCAAGGCGCTGGTAATCAACCCCGCTGAAAGGTGCGTTCTCGACCCTCTATCCAGCAACCACTGCGAGACCCCGACAGCAATTAACAAAAGCTCCACTAACCGCTAAGTGACGTGTACAAAGTGATATCGGTTTACTTTACTAAGACTTGATACTAACTATTACATAAAATTATGTTAT
This sequence comes from Agriotes lineatus, assembly GCA_940337035.1. Taxonomy (NCBI): domain Eukaryota; kingdom Metazoa; phylum Arthropoda; class Insecta; order Coleoptera; family Elateridae; genus Agriotes; species Agriotes lineatus. The sequence continues at coordinate 82,985 of CALNHX010006420.1, read as the reverse complement.
AATGGAGGTTCGACGTATAAAGCACTCCCACAGAGCTAAAGCGCGAGTGAGGAGGATGTTCTCCAAAGGCCCTTCAATTTGATATATGGCTCTGTTCGCTGCTGTGGTATTCGCAGCTATGAAAACTTTTTAGAAATAAAGGCGCCGACGTAAATTTCCCATTTCCAAAACATAAAAAGCGAACCGCGATAGGTGGATTAGTTTTTCGCGCATTTTCCTGTTCCCATCGGCTCTAGATTAATAGTGGAAGCATATATTAAAAATTGGTCGTTATATGTTTCCGACGACTATAATACCTATTCCAACTGGGATTTCAGATAGATTTATATTTTACTATTTTTGAACAACGCAGCTGGTACACAAACTTTTATTTTAAATGAATCTGCGAAAGCAACCTCTCATTTCATCATCATTTTCAGCACTTATAAACTCCATCTTTGGATATATACCTCTCCAGGAATCTTCCATCCGCTTCTGTCTAGTGTTTTGCTTATCTAATGTGTTTTAGCAATCTTTTGAATGTCATCTTTCCATTTTGTTTTAGGTCTACCTCGATCACGCTTCTCCACTCTTGGCCTCCATTCCGTCACACTTTTTGTCCATCTATCATCCGGTGTTCGCATAAGGTGTCCTGCCCATTGCCACTTCTTTTTAGCTACGTATTCAGCAATGTCTATTACTTTAGTCTTTTTTCTAATTGTATCATTTTTGACTTGTAGCCGAATCCCCAACATGGATCTTTACATTTTCCTCTGGGCCACCCTTAACTTTTCCATATAACCTTCTGTGAACGTCCACGTTTCGGCTGCATATGTCAAGGTTGGTAAAATCATAGGCTAATAATTCCTTAGACCTCTAACCTAAATGCAAGACCGGTCACGGCAAATATATTGTAAGAATCGTATAGTAGATGGCGCTGGATGCTTGTTTCTCTAGTTACTGTAGTGCACCAGGTACACATTCAAAAGAAAACTAAGCACCACTTATCTGGGAAGCTTTGACCTTTGTTATCTTTTATAACAGGTAGAGAGATATTAGTCACCGCTCATTACGGCCGGCGTCGCAAATACTTTTACCTGGTGTTGTAGAAATGGTCCTCAACTAGAAAATATGACTAAGAACACCAAAAATAAATAAAAATTTACAAATGTTATATTTATTTAGATACATATATACATATTTATTGTATATAAAGTAATACTACAGAAGTAAATATATGAGCTAAAAAAAAAGTTAGTTTTACAAATATTTCATTCGTGATGTATTTTACGAATTTTTGAATTAGCTTTAAACCTATTTGTATGTTTACGAATAAATGTGGATTCCCACGTGGTTTGCTTTTGTAAGCGCACCAACAAACTATATTGAATTATAAACTTCCTATGTTCTTCGCATGATTGAATAGACGCCAGAAATGTAGGCATCAGGTTGTTTACATGGTTTTCGGAAATCTTACATAAATTGGTTAATACTGCTTGCTGGCTTTTCATTTTCGGATAAAATTGTGAAAATATCTTTAAAGTTAATTGCACCACATCGTTTGTCATATTATTTGGTGGGCATAGTTTTCCAAAAACGGATATGTTACAGGGATAAGCTTTTTGCTTAATTAGTTCTGTGTCGGATATTTTAGTTGTCCGTTTTTCACGAAGTTGTCGGGGAATTGATACACTTTTCAGTTCTCTTTCACATATACTACATTTAAATTTCTGAATACACTTTCGCAATATAAATCCTGCTGTGTATCTCACGGCGCAATCTTCTAACGTTGCATTTTTTGTAGTTGTATTCTTCATATCTTCAGTGCTGCTACCAATTTGATAGCCATGTTCGTAAACACTTTTAGTAGTTGTCGCAACTGCAGATGTTGTGACTGGAGATGGCGTATCATGTACATTAAAAATAAATTGTTGCTCATCATCTTCACAATTAGACTTCATCGAAATCTTTTTTAAATTTGCGCAAAACAGATGCCGAAAAGAGAGAGTAAAACTTTTGGCAGTTGGGTTATCATTATTACCACCCTTTTGGCGGAATACGGCAAATGTATTTTCTAACACATCTTGCGTTAGACGCCTTGTTAATAAAAACTCAACCTTGTATTTTTTTTTTAAATCTTTGTGCAACATTAAGCAAGCGGCAATGGATTGCGTTAATCCCTTAAAACAAGGGGGAATTTTACCGGCGGCGGTTTTGAGCAGGGACCCGGATCGGACCGATTTTGAACCGAAAACCGGACCGGAACCGTAATTTTTGTCTGGACCCGAACCGAAACCGAACCCATATTTCATTTTTAATTAATTATAGGTAACGAACGCGAACCCTGAAAATATTTTTAGGTTTTTTCGGGTTTTTTTCGGTTCTCGCCAGAAAAGATTTTTTTGCGGATTTTTTTAGGTCTTGTTATGTAAATAATTATATTATCGTAGCGCAATTTTTGAGCGCAATACTACGCTTTACCACCACCACTGCCCTGACACATTCGCGCCACTACCGACCAACCTCTCACCCCGCAGCCTTGCGCCTGCTCCGCCGCCTCCGATGCAAAACAAATTTTAAATTTATATGAATCACAACACTAATCGTGAAATCATATAGGTACATAAAATTTAAAAAAGGCTTGTTATCTGAGTCGCAATGATTGATAGTTTTCTTTATAATAAATCTTCCTAAATTTTTTCTCTCAATAAAGGTATGAGGTGTGCCGCACATACGCTGCAGTTGGCGATTGAAGATCCATTCAAGCAGAATAAGAAAGTTGGAAAATTGATTTTGAGGGTGCGAAAAGTAGTAAAGACGTTGAGAACACAAATATTCATGTATATGTTAAGAAAACAAAAACTTAACAAACATTCACTGTCTAACACGTTGGAGCTCAACATTCGACATGCTCGAGCGATTACTACAATTGAAAGAATTTTTCATAGACATGGAATTGATAAATTTCAATAATTTTCAAAATTTAAGTGAAGCTGACTGGAACAGGATCGCAGATGTGGTGGCGGTTTTGAGACCAGTTCGGAAATGCAAAAGAAAGTTACAGTATGAAGAAATGACTCTCGGTTCATTTTAGGGCTAGTGGCAAGAGTGCAAATTGGCAACAGAGAAAGTTGCATCACATTTTGGTCAAACCAGCATTTAAAAAAAGATGAAAGAGCGTGAAAACCAACTGATGAATAACGAGGTAGTCCTAGCTGGTATATTTTTGGACCCTGTTTTAAAATCGTACTAGACTGGAATCAGATGGAAAAAGCGAAAAAGCGTTTAACTTTGCTTTGGGCTAGACTACTGGCTTTGAACAATTCCACGAATATAAAACATGGTGATAAAATCGATCTCAAGACTGAATCAGTGGGGTCAAACTCATCAAGTGATGAGATGGAGGCTTTTTTTAAAAAGAAAAGAATCAGAACACAAAGTTGATCAACGGTGGCACAACTGCGTTACCTTAATTCATTCATGCTGTCAAAGAAGATTGACAATATATTGAATTCTTATCAAGTCGAACAGGGTAGGGTACGTTTACCCAATGAGCCCACAATATTTTATTTTTGGGCATCAAAAAAAGAAGAAATGGCTGAGTTACATCTTCTAGCAGGAGTCTTACTGAGTGTACCAGCCACACAAGTTAGTGTAGAAAGGCTTTTTTCTGGGTTAAAGTTTCTGCTTCCTCCTACAAGAGCGAACGTCAAAGACAAGGTTCTAGAGGAACAATTGTTCGTAAGAACAAACAGAATCTTCGGAAAGAAGAAAGAAGAAAAGCTGTAAGTTCTAGCGTTCAGAGTTTTTGTATTTTTATGAAGTCGGTTGATAGGTACCTAATTAAAAAAATTCAATTTTGCAATCAGAAGAAAAACGATTAAACCGCAAACTCCTCAGAGGACCGAGCCAGGAATAAGAGAAGGACAAGCACAAGCAAGTGTGTCTGATGACTCTGATGATGATGAAGAACAAGCGGAAACAACTGAAGTGGAAATAATTGAACTCTTAGTAGAAGCTAAGATGGCAAGGAGAAAACAAAACAATTTACTCACGCATTGATTTTCCAAGAAAACTTGCATTGAGTAATTGAGTATTGTATTTTATATAGGTATTTTATATGATACCAAAGTATATTTTTTATGAAAAAAGCTCGGGAAAAGGCTGCCTACCTAAAGTAATCCCTTTTTTTTGTCCGAACCGAAAAAAACCCTTTGGACCGAAAAAAACCGGACCGGACCGGACCGAAATCTGTCTAAAATGGTGTGGTCAGAACCCGAACCGAAATTTTCGATCTTGTTCTGGACCGGACCGGACCGGAATCCTTATTTCATTTGGGTCCGGGGCCCTGGTTTTGAGATGCGAAACTTCTTGTAAGGCCTTTTCTAATATTTTTTGATGTGAATATTTTTTATCTGAAAGCGGTAATCGATTTAGATTTTTTGCACGCAAGTTGGAGCTGTTCAACGCATCCCATAAATCGTTGACGAATTTTGTAAAATCAGCTGTTGCGTCATATGACGATGGTAACTGTCCCATAGATATTCCTGTCCGAATGGCAGCAGTCATGGAATCGCTGAATACATTAAAGGCTAATTTACATCTCATTTTTTGAAAGTTGTTCGGAAACATATGCATGTCTGATAATTTTGGTAAAGACCTTGCCGTTTCACTTTTCTTATCCAAATTGTACGTGTCTTGAATTACTTTCCAGGATACTATTTTATTGCGGAATATAAAATTATTCGTAATAAGTTGATTCCTAATGCTTTTTATTAAGTGCGGAACATCGTAGAAAAAGTAAATTTTTTCGTTCTCAATTTCTAAAACTGGATTTTCCGCTGTAATATTTAATTCTGCGATTGCCGATCTATTATTTGACCCTTGATCGCATACTATAGCTTTAATTATAAACCCACATTCCTTAAGCTTTTTAATGCAGCTAACAACCAAACTTTTTAAATTTTCAGCTTTTGTACTGTTCTCTGATAAAAAATAGGCCACTGGAATTTTCCATTTCTTGCACATACCAGATACCATGAAGACGAGAGCTTCTGAAGCATATAAGTTACTCCTTCCTAATTCTCCCAAATCTTGAAATCCTTCGATAAGGTCATGCTTTTTGTTGTAATCAAGCTGTCTTTTTATAGCAATTTTGTCAAAAACTAAAACGCAAAGACGTTGCTGCATTGACCAGTTTCAATTTTTATCTTCAATCGTGAAAAAATGTCGGTAGCGAATCCAGGAAGTATAACTATTTTATTCAGGTACGATTGCAACGTGGAAACGCCTGGAAGAACTATTCCCTGTTGTTGCAATTTCTTATATGAAGCAGGAGACGTAAAATAAATATTCATTGCTAAATTGATCATTTCCGGATCCCAGCGTTGTCGTGTTTTATGATTCAATTGCATTTTTAGAAACGTACTATTTTTCATTGCATTTCGGTTAATTTCAGCTGTCATTATTTTTATTCTTCGTTTTAAACGTAAAATTTCAGCCCGCTGAGCTTTTAATTTTTCCGTTTTTTTTATTGTTAAGTAGTGTTTCTTTGCGATTTATTACAGGATTAAGCGATTTTTTATAATTTACTTTTAATGTTGGTGATTTAGGAGTTTCATAGTCGTAATTTAAAAGAAATTGGAGCGTTGGTGAAATTGGTACAGGATTCTCAGTGGCGCAAATATCGGAATTCGTCCTTATTGCTATCTTAAGGGGGATGTAAGTTTTTAAATTTTTTGATCGTTTCAAAAAAAGAGGTTTGTCATCGCACAAACTAGTAGGTGGTGCCGATGGTACTACACATTTGTCTAACAGTTCAGCATTGGGTGATGATTGCTCTAACAATGGAATTATATTCGTATTTCCAAAGGGCACAGGCACAGCATTATGGATTAACCGTTGCTTCAAAGTATTCGTAAAAGGAGAAATGTGAAAGTGATCTTCACAAATTTTTTGATTTTCAACTTCAGTTGGCGAATCCAGTAAACTTGTGTCACCTATATAGAAATAATAACATAAATGCTTATTGTTCGTGGTTTAAGCAAAAATTAGCATCCGCGACATTTTACACGTGTTAAATTATTAAACAGGCATGATGTTTGCCTAACATAGAAAATTACAGGGTGTTATGTAAATAAGTGCAAATATTTTAACCAGTGATAGAGGTCTCCAAAATGAACAACTTTTCTATTTATCATTTTTCATTTAATCGCATATTTTTTCAATCATTTATCTCCCCGAAATTTGTCGAGCCGCTTGGTACGCAAATCTAAGCTAAAGGTGAACGACACAAGTATATTAAAACTGCAAAGTTCTTGCACAAAAAACACACGTTCATTAACTTACCTACTTCAATAGATAAGGTGCGTTGGTAACAAGATGTGAACTAAAAGTGTTATCAGTACCTATGCAGTTTTTGTTGGTTTACATATCAGAGAAATGTTTTTTGTGTTTTGCGCTATAAAATTAAAATATTCTTCCATAGGCGGGTATGCATTTTTAGAGTAAAATTGTTTTAACTCAGTTTTAAGGGCGTTTTCTAAAAAATAATAAATGGAGAAGTTGTTCAGTTTAACAAGTTCTATTACGGGTTAAAATATTTGCACTCATTTCCATAACATCCTGTACTGCACTGTCTTACTTGAATTTTGATAATTATGACCTTTTTTGTGTGCGCTTTTCCGTTGGTCTTTTTTCCGTAATTCTTTTTCAAGCGATTTTTTTGCGCAGATTCAAAAATAACGTATATATTAAACTTACCTCCGGAATTTACAATCCACTGCTTACACCGTTTTTCATCTTTAATGGGAAATGTGAACATATGTAATCCTGGCTTGGTTCTTCGACTCTGTCTGCAATTTTTGTACGCACACCTATTGCCTGCTAGAGGCATTTTGTCTCGTAAAGTTGATTAAAAAACACTAGGGGTACAACTTTTCCAAAAATTCACAAAAACTAGTAAATATATTTTGTTCTGTCACTGGCTAACAAGCCTATGAAACTACTTTACAAGAACAAATACAATAATGTGAAGTCAACTTGCACTGATTGTATGCAAATATAGCAAGTTACAAACAAATTGCTAAATAAATAGGCATTATTCCTCAGGTAAACATATTGAACCCTTCCTTATCAGACCCATACAAACAACAGATTAGTACGTAAACGTTAGAAAAAGAAAACACGTAACGAGAATGGTGCCGTTTCACTCAGTTAACAATCTGGCAGTAACGTACCGCGGTGATAAATTCGAAACTTAGCGCCATCTTCGAGCGAATTCCAACATCTACTAGATTTCAATGACCATTAGTCAGAGGTCTAAGGAATTATTAGCCTATGGTAAAATGCATTGGTTAAATACCAATCTTCAGCTATTGTGGAAAATCTGATTTAAATACCTGCCTTAGTACCTCGTCTTGTTGGACATTTTTTGTGAATGATATTTTCTGCCCCATGTAGATATATTCCTCAGCTATTTCGATAACCTCGCCGTTTTCTAGTTGTATTGGTGTAGCTATTCCCGTGCTACTCATAATTTTAGTTTTTGGTGTATTCATGTTAAGTCCACATTGTTGAGCTGCTGATTTTAACTCAGTGACTAATTTATGTAGGTCTTTTATGCATTCTGCGATCAGTACTATATCATCGGCGAAGCGGAGGTTATTTATGTATTTACCGTTTATATTAACACCTATGTTGTTCCATTCTAGGGATTTTAATATATCTTCCAGGGCTGTAGTAAAGAGTTTCGGAGAGATGGTGTACCCTTACCGTATGCCTCTTTTTACTACTATTGGTTGAGTTCCTTCGAAAACTTGTACAGTCACTGTTCTATAAGCGACAAGAAGATGTGAGCTATGGAGGGATGGGTTTGTTAATATACCGAAAATGGACGAATAATGTAATCACTACAGCTGCAATATCGTCCAGAGTCGCTTACATTACAATTAAAATATCTAAGCGTTACAACTATAAAATCGTACAGCTACATACCCCTACAAGTACGCATCCAGACAATAAAGTCGAAGAATTTTATGACGATATACGAAAAGCTATAGAAGAAAATAAAACGAAACATGATATGATAATAGGGGATTTTAATGCGAAGGTCGGGAAAAAACAGAAAGAAGAAAACTCTTTAGGACCTGGCGGAGTTGGAGTACGCAAAAATAGAGGCCATATACTAGTGAATTTCGCAGAACAACAGTTGAAAATGATGAGTACCTTCTATAAGAAAAAGATTCAACGTAAATGGACGTGGCAGAGCCCAGATGGTAGAACAAACAACAAAATAGACTTTATCATAACAAATAATAAAGACATAATAAAAGATGTAACTGCCTTAAACTGCATACATATGAGTGATCGTAAGCCTTTGAGATCTAAACTAAGACTTAATACAAAAACCGAAAGGAAAAATTTAATGAAAAAGAAAACCCACAAAATCGACGCAAATCAGCTAGAGAAACTTAAAGAATCGATAGAAGGTAATATGCAGATAACATTAACAGAAGATCCAAGCAACATGGCAGACATCGATAAACGCAACAAATATGTTACCGAACGTATACACCAAGCTGCCAACATGACAATGAAAAAGGAAATACGAAACAGAAAAGAAGCAAAATATCTGAAAACACAAAACAACTAATAATGAACAGGAACAAGCAAAAATATATGTTATCCAAAGAAGAAGTAGGAAGCAGTGAGAAAAGACGTAGCTCAGTATAATGAAAACGTAGTAATTCAAGTTATCGAAGAGAATAGAGGCCCTAAAGTATTAAGAAAAGGAATATCCCAGGGAAATAAAGAAATGGTTACACTTGCAGACGAAAATGGAAATAGATTAAGCACTCGCGAAAAGACACTAGATTATACAGCGATTTTATACGGAACTATACACTTCAAAATACAATGAACCTCCTCGCGTCCGAACCAATAAAAAAGCTATATTAACAAAATATTATACAGAAGATCTCCCACCAACAAGTAAATATGAGATGAAACTTGCTTTAAAGCAAATGAAAAACCATAAGCCGAAGAACTATACTGAATATTGATAGAATACATATAATTGGGAGATAGGGAATTGTTAGTTTATTTAGAAAAATTATTTAATGACTGCATGGACAACGGCAAAATACCAGAAACATGGACAACTGCCAAAACAATCCTTATATATAAGAAAATAAACAGAGAGGACCTAAGAAATTATCGACCAATGTCATTACTGTCCCACTTATACAAATTATTGACAAAGATGATCACAAGTCGTATAACAAATAGACTCGACGCATTTCAATCGAATGAACAAGCAGGTTTCAGGAAAGGGTACAGTACCACTGACCATATACACACATTGCGCCAGATAATAGAAAAAGCCCTAGAATACAACCAACCTATCTTTCTGGCGTTTATTGATTTCGAAAAAGCGTTCGATTGAGCAACCTCTACTATAACAATAATAGCAATCTACCATGAGCAAGGTAATCATCTTAGTGCAAAAAACCTTACAATGTTACAGTACACGAAAAGAACACAAAATTCTAACTCAGCTCATCAGAAAAGTCAACTGTATCAAGTAAAAAATATATGACACTCTACTACTTTCGAATAGGCGGCATGGGAATTTTAAGACCTCAGATTTATAAATGATACAGTCGCTAGCGTGGCCTAGCGGTTAGGGTGTCAGGTTGCGGTGTCACGGTACTGGGTTCCATCCCCACACTTGGAAACTGGCGGGCGGCCCACCCAGTCGCTTTAAAAAATTGGGTACCGAAACCACAGTTGTGGAAGTAGGGAAAATAAGGCAGTCGTCGAAGGCGTGATGCTAACCACATCACCCAGTACGCCGTTAAAGTGTGGCAGATGACTGTGTTTCGGAAAGAGATATTTCGGCGACCCTGACTCGCCTTGTCTCACGCCATGTTCCTATATGGAATGAAGTGCCCGAACTTTACTTTTTTACAACATGGCTGTTAGCAATCTATTTTGGTATTTTCGTATTTGTTTCTTGTATAGTATCCTGCATTTATTTGTTTGTTCTATATGTCTGTATTTTTTCCGAGGGCATTTTATTTTTTGCTGCATGGTTTTCCTTTACTAGTACTATTCGTGTTTTGTAAGCTGTTATTTGTGGGCATCATTCGTCACTCTACACTACACAAAATAGATTGCTAGAAGAAATACAAGAACAATATACTAATAAAGTGATTATACATTTTTCTCAAGATGAAAAGAACAAAAAGTATACACCAACAGAAAACAACCATGTGCAAAGACAAACATGGAATTTTAGTGGAAGATAAAAAGGAAGTAGCTGAAATATAGACAGAAGGGACACCAGATAACGAGATTCAACATTTAGAAAATAATCACATGGCTGAAGAGCACCCTTTGTGCGAGAAAGTAGAAGGAATAATAAAGCAACTGAAAAATAATAGAAGTACAATAATGACAAAAATGTAGTTGAAAACTCACGAGAAATTTTTTGATTACATGCAGATATTCTTTCGGAATGGATGTTACAAACGGTGCCGAAATTTTTTGGAACTGCTGACCTAATGAGCATTTCTTAACATTGTTTAAGTTTTGATTTTCTCCTGCTACTAAGCAAGTATGCACTGTATGACTTAAACGCTTGACGAATCAAATAAACATTAACGAATCAAATAAACGAAAATGAAATTATTACATTAAAAATGAAAATTATTTACAGTAAATGCTCAAAGTGTGAGCCATTTGCTCTAATGCAATGTTCGACCTTGCGTTACTTAGACCCTCGTACTATTTCAAATACTCGCAGCTTGTGACCACAGCACACTAAATTCCAAAAACGGATTGTATGAATATTTCAGCGGCACAAAAAATGTATGGCAACATTTTTTAACATCGAGTTGTGAAGAATCTGTACATCTAATCCAAAAATGTCTAAGGAACTTTTGACTCCATTCTTACAATTCTTTCATCCCTACAATTTATGGTATTGCCGTCCCTAACACCCTGTATATACTTCCATTTAAGTCATTATAAAAAGAAGAAAAAACGACAAATACGGTACAAACTTGTATATTTGTATAAAAAAGTAACAAAAATAAAATACTCCCTTAAATACAAGAATAAAAATTTAAATATTTTCCGCTAGTACATAAATACATAACATATATATTATCAGAGCAGCAAAGCTCTATTGACTTTCGTTGGACGACCTCTGCGTCGTTTTTGTCCTATTGGGATGGTTTTTGCTTCTGGAGATGCACTTACTATTTTCAGTTTTATTGCTAGGAAAACGATGTGTTTGCACATCATTTTTTTAGGAATGCTGGACAGTCACAATGGCCATCAAGCCATTAGTTTTTATATTTGGGCAAAACCGTTCTCCAAATTTTGAACATCACAGATTTAAACTCATCAAATGAAGAAACATCTAGGCCATCTTTTTTTGTCGAATCAAATTCTTCCACATGAGTCGCATAATCCGCAGATATAATGTAGTTTTATTGTTATTATTTGTACAGCTCACTTATTAACACAAACTTAACGTCATGTCGATGTTACTGAATGTTTATATTTTTACCATGCAAATTCAAAAAATTACTGTGCATTTTCTATTTCTTTAATATGCGTTTTAAACTGTACAAAATATAATAAAATACCGTGCATATTTTACTGGTCATTTTTAATTTTTTGCTGTGGAGTTTGCAATATTTTACTGACTATTCGGGTTTTTATACTTTGCAAAAATTAATTGATTACTGAACATACGAGTACATATTTGTTTACAGAATAAAATTGGATTAAATACTGAACGTTTTATTAGTACCCAAATGTTACAAACAAAAACGACAAACGACAGTTAACATTCATATCATGTCTACTAATTAATCAGTATTTTACATGTGCAAGCAAACCATTGCTAAAAAGGTATTTTAATTAATTTCCTCGCTGTATCAATTCAAACTTCTTTCCAGCCAGTGTAAGGCACTTTGATCTTTTTTTGTGATTTGTGTGCTTCTTCTTTTTGTAAGCGATACGCTTGTTTGTTGCTGGATTCCTAGCTAGTTGGTTTTGCTCTTGCGACGTAGACTGCCAGCTGTCACGCCATCGTTTGTCGGGTCTTCCTGGGGGTCTTTTGCCATGGGGTTTTTCGTTTCTTGCCACTTTTGCCATCTTGTTGTTCATTCTGTGGAAGTGCTCGTTCCATTGCCTTCTCCGCTGCCTGAGCCATCGTACTACATCTTCTATTTTACACTGTTCTCTTCTTATGTGTGAGTTTCTTTTTCTATCGAGGAGTGTATTTCCTGTTATCATCTTTAGTGTTTTCATCTCAGTGGTTCTTATAAGTCTTTTGGTGGTTGCTGTGTCCGCTCTTATCTCTCCTGCGTATGTCATAATCGGTTTCACGCATGTCTTGTATATTCTAGTTTTACATTCTTCTGTTGCGTTAGTGTTCTTCCATATGGTGTCTTTGAGATGTCCAGATACGACTGCTGCTTTATTGAGTTGTTGTTTTGCGTCGCTCATTAGGTCTCCGTACCTTGAAATTCGTGTCCCTAGGTAGTTAAAGGACATAACTTGTTCTATGCTGCTATTATCTATGACCACCTTACAGCGCAGTAGTATAGATATCAGCATGTTGTGTTTTTCGGCTTCCAATTTAAAAGCCTGATTTGTGTGCTTGCTCAAACAAATATTATACATTAATAAAGTTTCAGTCTGCAATTATTATGATTTTTTTTAAACCGATGCTTGCATTAACTCTTCATTGAATCAAATACTTTCTTTATAATTTTATTTTCTTTGTATACACGGCGGATATTTTTAATGTATTTGAATTCAGTTTTAGAAGCATGGTAATGCGTAATGTTTACAATTGCCGATTAATTGTTTGAAAATTAGAATTTTTACTGATTTTTTTATAAATATTTGTTATCAATGTAGTTGGGTTGTAACTCGTTTTGTTTGCTAGAAAAAAATTAACAAGTAAATATGCCATACAGCACTAATCTTTACTTTTTTAATCTTTCATCGTTGTTGCTCTTTCGCAATGTCAACGACACCTCTCCAATAAAGCGAATAAAACAATAAATGTGCTTAGAAATACCTGAAAACGTTTTTTGTTACTTTTCGAATTTTAAGTTCATTTCTTGAATTTTCTGAAAAACAACGGTTTTCCAGTAGGGAAAATTTTAGTCAATAGTTTTGATCAGCATTTGCTTGTTCTAAACAACTAAAAATGTCAGTATTTTTTTCTTAAATAATAATTATTATGATGTCTAATTCTTTAGGTGATATAATTTTATTAAAACCTAGGTACTACTAAAAAATAAGCATGTAATTAGAAATATAAAATTGTGAAAGTTAGATCTTTGTAGATAGTAGGTATACATTAACATTTAGATAACTTGCTGTGTGCTGGTTTTTAGGCTTAACACGCAGCGGTAGAAAAATTAATTTAATTCCCTGCTTATAACAGGAGCACCTACGCATATTGTAACAAATTAAATTCCCAACATTACGACTGCGAAACCTGAACCGGAAGAAGGCCTACTGCGAGAGCCATACCAAAGATTACAGAATTTCATTCCAAGATTTTTTGCAATTTACCTGAATGGTTTTACATTTTTCATATTTTGCTTATACATTTACTTACTCCAGTTTAATGCTATTAATGTCAAATTCATATTCCTCTGATAAAAACTGAAAATCAATTGTAACGTGAGCTTTTATTTAAAAATCGAAGCTTACATTTCTCAATAGAATTGAAATTTTCTATACATCACTTTTAAATAGCAATGGATTCTTTTTATTAATTCAATACATTTAAATATCAGACCTAATAATAAAAATATGGTTTCTCTGTATTTGTAACTCTTTTGAATAACCAGCGGGGATGCACAGCGGGCAGAGCGTCGGGCTTGCAATAAGCGATCCCTTGGTTTGAGGGGAAACTTGACCGCAGTTCATTGGATCGGTACTGGGGCCTGATTGACATTCGTCATTGGGATACACATCTTTTTCTTCATTTGAGGCTTTTGGATGTTCCATTCCATTCATGTGCTAATTTCACTGGTTTTTTAATTTTTGAGATGCAGCTACAGCTAACGTTGATGTGACTACGAGAGAAAGCGATAGTTACCTACTGTTGCGTGAAATCAAGATAGTTACGTATTTAAAACTGGATTGTAGCACAGAGATAATCTTGCAATCTATATGAGTACAAGCTGTCCCTAGCTAACTTTCATGGGAATGTAAGTCGGCTCCGTTAGAGACCTTTTGTGATAAAGTTTACCTTGTGATTAAGATTCTATTTGTAATACAGTTTTACTTTGGCGCCTGTTCTGGTTACGTGTCAATATCAAAGCTCCGACGTAATTATATGTAATGCGTTTAAGTGTTTGAAATAAATAATTTTAAAAACACAAGTCGTAGTTAAACAAATATAAATAGCGTTGTTGAAGCGATATTATGGTTCGCTGCTTCATCTCGCTTCTCCCAAAGGGGTTAAGCTTTTTATCCTCAACATAAGATGTCAGAAAAGTTTTAAGAAATGCCATGTATCTCTACGATGCTACTGTTACTGTTGAACTGTACTCTTTGAAAAATATGGCCTGATGTTTTATCGAGAACGAAACTGTTTACCCGACATGAAGGTTATAATGATTTTGGGTAGCTTTGCTTAGTAAAATTTTATTCAACATTCTTTGTGCACTTGATTCAAACATTGATTATACTCACATTTTTTTAAAGAAAAAATATCTAAAGAAATAAAGCAGCATTTGACGTCAAATGATAATTTTTCTAAACTAGAAATAAATTTTGTACCTCGACAAACTAAATTATATGAGCTACCTTGTATAAATATAAAAGAAACAATCAGAATCAGAAATATATGTAAAATGTAACACCAACATTTCTGTAGTATTTTTGTTCAATTTGTTTTTCAAAAATCACAGCAGGCACACAAAGATATACTCTTTAATATGATATATTCCGTGTGAGACGAGCTCGAATGCGGACGTGATTTAATTTTCACGAAATAATCCAGTGCTTGGACTACTGAGTGAGTGCTTGAGAGCTATTACTAACACAAAACATTGCATTGAAAACTGCATAAGTGAACGTCACTCGTCACTCGTCACAGCGGATTGCAGCGAGTTCAGCTGATAACCTACTTAACTCCCAGATAACGAAGATATACGTGTATCACACACAAACGAACAAATGACATAATATAAATATGAGTGAATCCGGGAAATTTATCTTAAAACCACCTAATATCATTGTTGGGGAATGAAATCCTGATGTGGACTGTATAATTTATTTACTGGTTCACTTTACATTTATTTGAAATTTGTAAGATACGTAATGAGAGCCCCCTTGTAACGAGCTCGCTCCTCGCATGCGGCTTGTCGACGACGTTCTCTGCTTGCAACTGCCAACTGCCGTAACGAAAAATTTCCCGCTGCCACCTGCTCACGATGGCTGTGTCTAAACAATCATATATAAAGGTGACAAAGCTAACACTAACCCAAAGGATATGGAATGCGAAAGTATTCCAATCGCCGAAACAAATTCAAATAAACGACCATTGACCTCAACCGAAGAAACAGATTACAACAAGCGTTATCTATTTAGCAAAGACTCGCTGTTAACCCAAACTAAATACTATCTTTTACAAACAAATGAACCAGGTACATCTCAACCACAAGCGACAAATGAAATAGTTCAAAAACCTAAGGTGCCACCAATATTATTACCTGCCGGAAATAACTATCAAAACATCATTCAAGATATTAAATCTGTTATCTCAGATGATTTTACCACTACCTATAAAGGGAAAGAATTACGCATTAACGTAAATACCACTGACGATTACCGCAAACTAACGAAATTCTATGATGAACACAACGTCAATTATTACACCTACAGGAATCCGGAAAATAGTAAATCTCCGTAATAATACGTAGTCTTCCAATCTCCATAACAGAAAGTGAAATTAACGCAGAATTTCTTAAATTAAAATATCCAGTGCATAAAATCACCCGACTCCTGAACCATAACAAAGTGCCAATGCCAATTGTAGCAGTTGAATTAAGTCAACAAGACAAGGCTAGAGAAATTTTTAATCTAAACGGATTACTCCATTGCCTTGTAACAGTTGAACCGCGACGTAAAAATACTGACACCCCCAATGTACCAACTGCCAGTTAATAGGGCATACAAAAAACTATTGCCACTTACCGCCGCGATGTGTGAAATGCACGGAACACCATCACTACTCCCAATGTCAACGAAAAAAGGGCTCTGACAAACCAAAATGCGTCAACTGCGGAGGAGAACACACCGCAAACTATAGATTCTGCTCCTATATAAAACAGCACAATAATAAGCCAGCGTTTCCCATAATTAGACCCTCTAACCCTAACGCGTTAATTACTGGTCAAGTTACGGCTAATGCTACCTATGCTTCACTGCTCCAAAAAAATACTCCCACCTCCAATTCAAGTGTTCTCAATAAAAGCACTCCTACTCCTCCAGCTGACAATTCTCTTACCTCAAATATTCTACAATCAATTCTAGAAATGATCACTCCACACCTTGAACAAATCAAAAACTTCATCATGTCCCTAATCCCTTTGCTCTTCCAAAATGGCTCCAAATAAACAACATCATCTCAATAAGTTAACATTTTTGAACTGGAATGCGAATGGACTGAAACAACAACGAGCAACCTTCTTAGATTTTATGGCACGTCATGAAATTGACATAGCATGCGTAACCGAAACGCGTCTTATCTAAAATGAGAAATTTTCCCTACCGGGCTATCACATATTCAGGAGAGACAGATCAAATACTATAGGGTGGGGAGGTTCAGCAATAATTGTAAAACGAAACCTAAGCGTCGCTTCAATTGAATTAATAAATATCCATCAACTAGAGGCAGTAGCGGTAAATCTGACTATGGAAGACAATAGTACACTAAAAATAGTATCTATCTATAAACCACCAAACAATCAGCTTCTCCAAGAGGATCTACAACTAATATTTTGCAACCTACTCCCCACGTTATTAATAGGCGACCTGAATTGCAAACATCAAAATTGGGGCTGCAGAAAAACCAACTCGAATGGTGTGAAGCTCGCGAACATATCTTTACAACTGGAATTGCAGGTATCAGCAGCATCAGAATATACTTATTACCAGTACAAAACAAATCAACTGTCAGATATATTAGACATTATACTGCACAAAAACTTAAAATTTTCAATTAATCAGACAGTACTCGAGAAGTTAGACTCAGACCACCTACCTGTTGTATTCACCCTACACAGCTCTCCGTATTATTACTCTAAGTTACCAAGACTAATTAACTGCCCAGAAATTCAGAACAAAAATATATGAAAATGAATTAACATGTCCCACTAGTCTTGTTTCACCTTAATATATTGATAAGGCAATAGTGCTATTCAATATGACAGCCGCTCAGGCCATTCAAAATACAACAAAGAAAATGCGACTACATAATCATCCAAACAGCCAAAACGTCCCAACGTACATACATAGCCTAATTAAGGAAAAACATAAGACCCGTAGACAATGGCAAAACTCCCGGGACCCTGTAATTAAAGCCAAGTTGAATAGACTAATCAGAACCGTAAAACAAGAACTAGAGCAACATAGAATCACAATGTACAATAACTACATAGAATCACTTGACACAGGGGATCCCAATATGTGGCGAGCCACCAGAAGAATACTTAGGCAACCGATGCTGATTCCACCACTTCGAATAGATGGTCAAACCCACTCACATGACAGGGAAAAGAGCGAGATTTTTGCAGAACAACTAGAGAACATATTCACCATATCAGTAGACCAAGGCAATATTGATCATTATCGACAAATAGATGGGAACCTGAAAAATACAGACCCAGCAGGTATTACACTCACAGAACCTATCTCACCGTCTGAATTGAAGCAATATATCAAGAAGCTGAAAAATAAGAAAGCCCCAGGTATAGACATGATTCCAAACCAGCTCCTTAAAACTCTACCAAATAAAGCAATATGCTATCTAACTGCAATTTTAAATGCTAGTTTAAGAAGTGGATACTTCTCTGTCGCTTGGAAACAAGCAATCATAATAATGATTCCGAAGCCAGGTAAACAACATGGCAGAGGGCCACCATTACCTTAGTTTTTATTTAAGTACAACAGTTGCATATGTAATCGTCCTTTTTTCCTGCAGTCGACACATCTCAGCCATATTTCATTATTTTTCCCGAATTCCCCATTTACGAAACATATATTTTGGTAAACCACATCTTTATCCCTGTCTTCATCGTCTTCGTCATTCGCATTTCTGGAATCCTTATAACTCTTTACCTTAGCACACCTTGGTAACATTACTCTTTTTACTTTACTGACATCTTTTTGATCATTGTAGTCAACAAAATTTTTTTTGGCCGCCCCCTCACTTCTCTTGGTTTCCTTGGCTTTTCGCTTTTTATTCGATGTTTCAATTAAAACATATTTGTTTGGAATAGACGTTATTATTTGATACGTTTGTTTCTTTGACTGTCTTAGTTTAATTGTCCCCCCCCCCTAGACAGTGATGGTCCCAATAAAAGGCAAAATGTCTTCGCAAGATGTTCTCACAGTATTGTTTGGTTCCGGAACCACCTCAGCTTCTAGTCTTTGCATAGTTGGACGCATTTGATGAGGAGCTGGAGTTTGTTGGGATATTGTTTGTTGCTGGGGTTCACCAGGATCTTGCTGATCTATAGGCGAGATATTAGTGTTATCCAGGTCAGCTGGTGCGAAGTCTTCCTCGAAAAATACGTCAAGATTGTATGGCCAGATACCAGTTACTGGAAACTCTTTTACAGCTTTCTCCAAATAAGCGACTCTCACGTAGGCATTACTGAAGAGTTCTGCGATTTCAAAGGGAGTTATCTTCTCATGTGCGTGGTTCTTCAGATATTTACTACATTCTGTATTGAAAGCAATTTCTAAAGACGAATAAAATGTGACCTCCAATGGTGGAGGATGCGGTGTGAAGTATGTGGGGAGATTGTCAAAAGAATAATCCTATTAGCTTTACAAAACTCATACGCTTCGAGAGTGCAATGAGTAGAGTCATTGCCTATTATGAGCACAACGGGATCATCCAGACTTGCTTTAACAATTTTTTTAAAATACCTCAAATACCGAATGAAAAGTTTTTCTGTTATCCAGGCTTATCAGAACAACAATATTCGCACCCGGGAGGACCACCTTTCTTGAGCAGAAGATACATTGTCTTTCTTCCGTAAATAAACATGGGAGGAACATAAATTCCCGTGCGGGCTTTGTAATTTGCAAGTCCTCCGTCTACAACTAACGTCGCGTGTAGCGGAAACTTTGTCTGGAAGTAGAGTAAGTGGTTCATATATGGCAGCACCATGCGATATTAATGTTGAAATTCATGCAAGTCAAATAAAATGGGTGACTGCTCTTACTTCGAGGAGCCGCATTACCTGGAACTTCCCTATAAATAATGGAGAAGGATAACTTGAAAAACCTTTATCAATGAAGAAATGTCAAACCTATGCAAAGGCACAAGCAACTAAATAACAGTAATTAATTTTTTAATGCATAATTGCCTATTACTTTTTAATATGTAAATATTACGAACATGCAGCAATAATTGGATTATTTAAAACTTGCTACAGTTTTCTCCATTTAACATTGTCAAAATCCTTTTCCATATCTGCAAAGGCAATCGAAGTTTTATTTCCTTTCACATTTTCTTTTCCTTTATTAATTGGTCTTTTCTGCATTATTCTATTTCTGTTCCATTCGTCTATATATTCTTTTTATTAATATTTTTCCGCAGTACCATATGAAACTTATAGTTTTACAGTTTGCACACATATCTTCCCTCTATTGTCGGCAGTACCCCTGTTACGTACGTTCCGTATCAGTTCACATAATCTTAGGTGGTTTTGTTATTCGGTCTTCTTTACTATTTCTGCGAGTATTTGATTTACTCCGGTGGCTTTCCATGTATTTCCCGGTATTCCTTCCTCTTAGTATCTCTTTCCTATACATCTCTCTTCAGATGTTCTCAGTTCCGCAGTTCCTTGTATTTTTGTTGTCTTTTCTCACTTCGTAAATTTTTATACTTTCTCTCTTTCTTTAATTAGCTCAACTACTTCTTCTGTTATCTATAGTCAGCTCCTAATGCTGATTTACTTAGGAGTTCAATATGATATTAACTTGGATGTGTGGACTGTGGAGATGTGTTGGAAAATTTCTTCTCTATTAAGAAAAGGTATTTTTCGACCAAAATATTGTTGTAGCAATTGTTTTTCATCCATTCACTTGTTACAAGTGGTACGAAAAATAGCCTTAAACGACTTTATTCATAGGATTTGTGATAGTCTGGTCGATATTAACAGTAATCAGTATTTCATTGTCACTTCTGGTGAATTTTATCGCTGCTCTTACATTAGTAGTAGTAGTAGTAGTTGTGGGGAGACCGAAGTCTAGCAAGTAGGCCACCATAGGCCCTTTTTGCCAACCCCATGCCATCCCCTCAACCGCCTTCATTATCGTCCTCTTCGATGGGCTCTTCTCCCTGCTTAAACCTTCCTGATTTTCTAATGAAGATCAGAATTTCGGCCCAGGATAGGGAGTTCAACTCTTCCATTCGAAGCGTAGGTGCTCCAAAGGTTCTATACCTCAGTCGCTGGTACGCTTCACATTCTCCCAAGTAGTGAAAGGACGTTTCCTCGTCCCTCCCACATCTTGGGCAAATGGGATCTTCCTCTACTCCTATCAGAGTTAGGTGTCTCTTTAGTTTACAGTGGCCTGTCAAGATCCCTATCAAAAGATTTGTGGTTCTTCGGCTCCTTCCCATTAGCCAGACCGATTTCTTTGAATCAAATCCCGCTATGTGGTACTTTGCCTGACGACAGCCCCTGCATCCTTTCCACTTTTCCTCGCTGGTCTTGTAGGCCCACCCGGTTAGGGCTGCTGAGACCTGCTGCCTTGTTATACCCAAAAAAGGTTCCGGTCCAAAACAAGTTTCCCCGGCTCCGAGTTTGGCTAGTTCGTCCGCCTTCTCGTTGCCTTGGACCCCCGTGTGTCCCGGGACCCAGATGAGCTCGACGTCCTTTTCCCTTGCCAATTCGGCTAAAGCATCTCCACATTCCTGGACAAGAGCTGATCTTGTCCTGGCCGAGAAGATTGCTTTTAGTGCGGCTTGGCTATCGGAGCAAATATAAATTTTTTGCTCTGGGGATATCCTGACCTCGTTCCTTGTTGCCACCGATAGGATGGCATAAACTTCTGCTTGGAATACCGTGGTGAATCTTCCTAAAGCATAGCTTTCTTGCACCCCCCGGCCTTCCATATAAATGCCTGCTCCAGAGGATTGCCTTTCCGCCACTCGAGAACCATCCGTGTAGCATATCAAGGCATTCGACTGGAGCTTAACCCTTTTTTGCTCCCACTGTTCCCTTGTTGGGATAGTGAGAGAGAAACCTTTTTCTAACCTTAGCCGGTCCTCTGCTTCGGTTACCCTGTAGGCTGATAGAGGTATTTCTCTAGCAGCCATGTCGGCGATCCTAGCATGGCCCGTGCGAACTCCCTGGTCATTCCATAGCCCCGTATCCCGCATTCTGAGGTGGGTAGCCATGGCCTCTCTCTTTATCCAAGTGTCGAGGCCCGGGAGTCCCAGTATTACCTCCAGTGCGGCTGTTGGGGTTGTCCTCATTGCCCCTGTAATTCCGAGACAGGCTAGTCGTTGGACCTTTGCCAATCTTACGGAAATACTGGGGCGCTCTACACTAGGCCACCAGACCACTGAGCCGTACTGAACTCTTGGCCTTACTACCAATGTGTAGAGCCAGTGCAGAATCTTGGGGTTTATCCCCCAGTTCCTGCCTATAACTCTGCGCAACTGCCATAAGGTCGTTGTCGACTTCTTCACCGTCCTGTCGACATGCGACCTCCAACTTAATTTGCTGTCGAGGATTACCCCCAGGTACTTGACCTCTTGCACTAATGCAAGTGGTCTTCCGTACATAATGGGTATCCTCAGACCCTGAAGTTTTCGTCTTTTTGTGAAGAGAATGATCTCAGTCTTTAGTGGGTTTACCGACAGACCTTTCTCTTCACACCATCTTTCAATAATCCTGCAAGCTACCTGCATTCTATCGCAAACGACGTTTAGGAACCTGCCAGTAACAAGTACCAGTCCATCGTCTGCGTATGCTTGTGCATAGAAGCCCTCTTCCGTTAGGCATCCCAGTAGACCGTCCATTATAAGACACCACAGGTGAGGTGAGAGGCAACTGCCTTGCGGGCAACCTCCCGTCACCCTGGCCCTCACTGAACAGTCCCCTAGGTTTGCCGTCACGGTTCTTTGCTCCAGTGCTGTTCTCACCCAACTGACCAGAACGGGAGGGGTTTCCCTGGCCTGTAAGGCTTGACATATTGTAGCCGTTCTTGCCTTGTCAAATGCGCCTTCAATGTCAAAAAGTACTGCAAGGGCCACTTCCTTATAGTGTAGTGCCCTTTCGACCTTGTGCACGACAGCGTGGAGTGCAGTTTCGGTCGATCTTCCACGTCTGTATGCGTGCTGATTCCTGTGGAATGGGTGTGTTCTTATTACCCTTTCCGTTAGATGCCTATCAATGATCCTTTCCAAGGTCTTTAAAAGAAAGGATGTAAGACTAATGGGCCTAAATGATTTGGCAGTTGTGTAGTCCTCCCTTCCCGTCTTGGGAATAAAGACCACTCTGGCTGCCTTCCACTGTTCTGGGACCCATCCCATTGCTACGCTGGCCCTATATACCCTTACTATATGTGGAAGAAGGATATCCAGGCCTTTCTGAAGCAATGCTGGGAAGATCCCATCTGGCCCCGGCGACTTAAAGGGATCAAACTCCTGTACTGCCCATGTGACTGCACCTTCCGTTATAATTCCCTCAGCGAACTGCCAGTTCTCTATAGGAACTGGTTCCTGTTCCGCTATGGGTGCTAACTGGATGGCGCCGTCTCCTGGAAAGTGGACTTCCAGGAGATGTTGTAACGACTCCTCTCTGGATGTTGTCCACATCCCATCGGCCTTTTTTAGCGCTCCTACTGTTTGACTAGTTTCGCGGCTTAAGATTTTCATCAGTCTAGCAGAGTCTGATACTGAGTTTAACTCTGCACAGTATTTCTGCCAGCTAGATCTTTTGCTGCGCCTTAACTCATTTTTAAACCTATTCCTGGCCGTTTTGAAAGTGTCCCATGAGGCCTGTGTCCCTTCTCTGATAGCTCGATTAAAGATTCGCCTGGATTCCTTGCGCAGATCGGCTAGAGTGCCGGTCCACCATGGTACCCTACGAACTCGAGCCTCCCTGAGAGGACAAGCCTCCTCATAAGCTGAGACAATTTTACTTGCCAGTTGCTCTACGTCTTTACTTAATTGTTCTTTTGTGCATATACCTTCCTCTGGTTGGCCTCCTTGGCGAACGAGACTGGAACGATAGCTTTCCCAGTCTGTTGCCCTGGGGTTCCGGTAGGGAATTTCCAGAGGCTTGTCGGAATTCATTTCCATTCTGATCATACGATGATCAGATGTCACGATATCCGACGTCACTTTCCAGTTTTCAATATTGATTGAAAAACACCTAGAGGCCACTGTAATGTCAATTACCTCCTTTCGGATGCTATTGACAAAAGTGGGCTCTGTACCTTTGTTCATTATCTCAAGATCCGTGGACGCCAAATATTCTAGTAGGGTTTCGCCCCGAGGGTTGATGTCTGAGCTCCCCCACACCGAATGATGTGCATTGGCGTCACATCCGACAATTACCGGAAGACCTTTATCTCTCGCAAACGATATTAAGCGTTCGAATTCCTCCGTAGGTATACGCGCGTCATCCGAGGGAAAATAGGCGCTTCCTACTACTACCTTATGGTTTCTACCACCTACCTGATACTCCAGAACCGCTGCAGTGAGGTCCTTGGTTCCCAGCTGCGGTAGTGGTACCATGCTGAGATCCCTGGACACCATGATACAGGTCCTGGGTCGATCGTTTACTTCCTCGCCAACCACTACGTCGTAGTTGGCCATCCTCAGTCCCCTGACCTTATTCCTGTAAACATACGGTTCTTGAATGAGGACTATTTCTCTCCTGCCAGTTAGGGCGCTCATCAGCTCTGCCGTAGCACCCCTACTGTGCTGAAGATTGATCTGACTTACCCGCAGTAAATCCATTATGGGGAGTTAATGGTGCGGGGGCTGTGGTTCTTTCAGTTGTCCTTCTTGGCCTGCTTTGACACGCCGGCCTCAGAAGAGTCCTGGCGGACTGCTCCACTCCACGTCGGCACCCTTCGCACTGCGAGAGTAACCAACTGGTAGTAGAGCTGCCACCCAGACTCCTCCAGAGTTCGGACAGTATCTCCGCTGACCATGAAGGTCAAGAACCACCCTCCTGGTCCTCCTGTCGTCTGAACATGCCTCCATTGCTCCACTCTTAGTGAGCGGTTCTGCATGGAAAGCATCTGCCTCAGCTTTTCCAGGTCAACCTCCTCTTGGCTTCTGAGCCAGAAACCCACCTTCTCTGGCCATGGTGCCTCCGATGCCCTTGTTGGGGCAAAGGTGACTCCCTCGGCACTGAGAGGTGTCCAGCCCTCCAGCCATCTTGCTGAGGTGTCGTCCTGGGCAGTGACTAAGAACCAGCCTGGTTCCACTAGTCCTGAGTTCCTAAACCGGAGTTCTGGCCCCTGGGGACCCCCTTCGGGGCCTGCCATGGCACTGAACATCTCGGCAACTATGTTCGCTCTAATTGCCTCAGCTTCCTTTGGGAGAACCTGGCCATCTGGTCGGTCAGACCTGATTACAACCTGGTTCTCCCTATTAGGCGGCTTCGGCTCCGTTGCTCGCTGGGACTTAGCCGTGGTTTTTCTCAAAGGATGAGAAGCCTTGGCTTTCCCTGCTTGCTTCGGTAAGCTTTTTGGCCTTTTTTTCACTGCCTCTGGAGGAGTGTCATCACTCCTCGGTCTCTTAATGGTCGGTCGGGTACCTGAAGGACCTGGTTGGCCTTCCGTTACCCTGACTCGTCCCATGGAGTGCGTGATGAGCTCTATGGGTTTGCGTGCAGCAGCCCCTTTTGCTCTCCTCGCCTCCGGACCTCTTATTTTTCCCGAGGGCTGTCTCTGCAGCTTACATGGGCCCCTAGGTTGCTGGCCCTGGCCACTCTTTGGAGAGTCGCCTGGACTTGCTTCCCTAGGACCCTTGTCAGCCGCTTCCTGGGAGGAGTGTTCTGCCTGGCTTGCCTGGGCCGATGGACCCTGGCCTTCCCGCAGTTCCCTCCGTTTTGCCCTCTCTTCTCGCCTCTTAAGCGTTCTGGTCTTACGCTTATTTTCCTTTCGCTTCTCTTTGCGACGGGCCTCCCTAGCTGCTTTATCCATGGGGGAAACGCTAGTCTCCCCCTCGGATTCGCTGCCTGATGACCCGAGAAGCAGTTCCTCTTTCTCCGAATTTATTTCGGAGCCTTCCTCTTTTACTTTTTTGGAGCTAGGGTGCTCCGTGTTTTGTGGCACGTTTGAATCGAATTCCATTTCTAGTTCCATTTCATACTGTTTTTAAGGGGGGTGTGTATTTTGTTTCTGTTTGTGCTTGTTCTGTGTTAGTGTACGTGAAGTGATATGAGTGATTGCTTTGGGGTTGGGGTCCTCCGTGTACCAGTTTCCGCGAAATATCATGGTAGAGCTGGTCCCGATTAGGAGGTCTGGGCCGCCGCTGACGAAGCCCCCCGAGATACGCAGCAGGGCCCTATTCCAGGCACCACCTGGCACTACTACATACCACGGGATTTTTCGACGGTTGAAAGGGCAGCCCCCTACGCTGGTTAGGAAAGGGTGGGCCCCTATACTACCCGTCGGCCCAGGTGTGCCATACCTGGTTTCTAAGCCAGCTACCACTGCCAGATCAACCCAACCAGGGCCCCACCTCGATACTTCTTGAAAAACGGAGATACCGGTCTTCCCTGCCCCCGTGTACATGTTATGTAGATGTGTTTATTGGGTGTATGTGTAAATGTGTGTGCTGTCCTTTTAGGTCGCCTCTTACGCCAGGCAGGACATACCGTGGGACTATTCTACGGGTCTACGCCCGACGCCGGACCCCACACGGCACGACATAAATGCTAAGAACATCTTATGGGGTTGTAGAGCGTCCAATCCAACTGGGAATAAACTTGAAAACTTAGCAACAGATAACTCCTTCCAAATCCTTGCACCGGACAAATATACATATTACCCTTATCGTATTGATCATGAGCCCGACATACTTGATATTGTCCTACAAAAGAACTTCAACAAAACACTTTATCAACAAGTCATAACTGAACTTAACTCAGATCACCTCCCCATCCTAGTGTCCTTCACAAACAATTTAGCATATAAACAACCAAAACCCAAACTCATAAATGGCAAAATGAACTGGGAACGGTTCGAAGAACTTTTGGATAGTAAAATAACCAATCCCACAAATATACAAACCAATCAACATATTGATTCTGCTATTGACAATCTCACAACATTCATCGGCGACAGTGCACGACAAGCTTGCACACCAACACGCACAACTGCTTCGCCTGACTACAACTACCCACCGAGGTACATAATCAATTTAATCAATGAGAAAAGTCAACTCAGGCGTGAATGGCAACGAACACGAAATGCTCTAATCAAAAACCGACTAAACAACCTTTCCCACCGGATCAAAAGAGAACTAGACCTTCTCCGAATTAACACCTACAAACATCACATAGCCACCATCAGTCCAGGAGACAGGGGTCTATGGAAAACCACAAAAAAGATCCTTAAGCAAAGTGATGAACTGCCCACACTCACTAATGATACAAGTAATGCACACTACACTTCCGATGAAGAAAAAGCCACCGCCTTCGCTTCACACTTGGCAGCAACCTTTACACCCATCATCACCTGTTCCCCCACCCACCTTAACCAAGTAATAACGTCCATCGAAACAAATGTCCCTATCCCAGATATGATTTATCCAACATCCCCTAAGGAACTTAAAAACTATGTTGACTCACTTTCACCAAAAAAGTCTCCCGGCCACGATCTTATTCCTAACTCCATCCTTCAGCATCTCACCAAGAAAGCTCTAGCTCATCTGAGCACAATATTCAATGCCTGCCTAAGGTTAGGTTACTTCCCTCTGGCTTGGAAACACGCCCAAATACTAATGTTTGCCAAACCAGGCAAAAACAAAACCAAAATTAGCAGCTATAGACCAATAAGCCTGCTGACTACGCTTTCCAAGCTGTTAGAAAAAGTAATACTTAATCGATTAACTACTGCACTCGACAACCTCAGCACAATCCCAACCCACCAGTTTGGATTCAGAAAATTCCATTCTACATGCCATCAGCTGCAGCGAATCAGCGAACTCATTGAGCACGGCTTTGAAAACAAGCAATACACCACGGCCTTATTTCTCGACGTTTCACAGGCCTTCGACAGAGGCTGGCTTGAAGGCCTGAAAAAGAAAATCCTGGATATCAATCTACCACTCTATCTTAAAGCCATTTTATTCTCGTTTGTAGAAGACCGAACCTTCGCTGTTCTAGTGAACTCAGCACTATCAGAAACCAAGACCATCCACGCTGGCGTCCCGCAAGGCAGCGTGCTGGGCCCAACACTATTCTGCATTTATACATCTGACCTTCCCAAAACTACAGCAACTCTGGCCACATTTGCTGATGATACAGCCATTCTTACCCAAGCAACCTCTTTAGATGAAGCTATATTAGCACTGCAACAAGCGACAAACCAAATTTACCGATGGTTCAAACAGTGAAACACTCAAATAAACGCGGAAAAATGTCAAGCCAAAATTTTCACGCTTAGAAGAGTTACTAATCCCGCCCGCCTACACATTGATAACACATCGATACCCTGGAAATCACACGATTCCGCAGTCAAATACCTGGGCATCCATCTGGACACACGGCTCAATTGGAGCTTTCATATTAATCAGAAACTACTCCAAGGTTATACCAGACTCAAGCAATTGTATCCTCTGCTTAACCGCAAGTCCTCTTTAAAAATTGAATGTGCTGTCCTCTATAAGAGCCTCTTACGACCGTTGCTCCTGTATGGATCACCGATATGGTGCAATACATCTCTAACCAACATACGCAAACTACAGAGATTTCAGAACAAAGTGCTGCGAATTGCAGTCAATGCACCCTGGTACCTCCGAAACACGCAACTGCATTACGAGCTTGGTCTCATGACTATTGAAGAATACATTAAAATGAGTGCCAAAAAATTCATAATCAACTCAAGTGCGTGTAGTGGCGCGCTTCATTACGAACTATTTCAAACACAGATCCACACAAGACTCAAACGGCGCTTACCACAGGATATAATATCAGCCGACATCGCAAATCACTGACGCTGTTATTGTGAAGTGTCCATTGAGACAGCCAAATAGTCTCCTTACCTTAGTCTGAATCAAGCATATCATATGTAACATCTATGCTATGTATAACAATGTAATTGTTGATCTGGCAATAAATACAATATTAAAAAAAAAAAAACAAAAGTTACAACATTTGCAACGGAGACGCAGGTAGTTGTGTGTCACCTCATGCAATTGAGGTACCACAGCAGGCAGAGTAAATATACTCACCTAATGTATGTCTCAGTGGACCTTATCCACAAAAACATACACATCACGATAGCACATAATTCTTGGTCAAAAATAAAGTTTATTTATAGGTACAACATAACATTGCTATTACTACGTTTGATCGAAAACTTTCAATGTCTAGAGGGCTGTGGATTTTTTAAAAAATTAAATTTATGTTGGCAGTGATGAGAAAAGCTACTTAATAATATAACCTATACGATTATGGCAAGTAAACTTAACTTTTACAGGATGTTTAATGCCGAGCACTAGGTGGTTCTGTGTATGGAAAATGCAGCAAATCATTTTTAATAGCTGTAGTTGTTTTTGTTACTAACATTTTTATGTATTCAACAAGAATGTTTGTATTTGTTGAAATGACAATCCTGACATAACCTTAAACTGAAAAATATAAAATACCAATGTGACTTTTAGTACCACGACTGCCAACAATATTGTTTTACAAAATAATTCCACAGCCCTCTAGACGTTGAAAGTTTTCGATCATACTGTACTTAAAAATAAGTAAAAAAAACAAAAGTGACATACAGGTACTATTTGTGTGACAAAATATTCTTGTTACTAGTGTTGGGTCCAGTTTCGCGTATTCTCTTTAAACGTTGCAAAAGTTCACTATAATAACTGTCATTCATTAATTTTGAATTCTGCTACTTTTGCTCGTCAACTTCCAAAAGCAGGTTTTCAAATTGTTGCTATTGATTCATTTTTAATAACCAGATACCTATCATTAAACAAATTTCACAAGATACGACAGTAAACAATAACACCACACAGCACTTGCCATAAACATAACCTTACGTTTCTAATAAATTAGCCAAATCGAATTGATTAGTTTACATGATAACCAACGAGTTGGTTATTGTATATTACTACCAATATTAAGTTCACACTTCCAAATACTGTGGATAGTTTTTAAAACTAGTTAAAAACAACGGTTAATTTGTGTAGTTTTCTTGTGATTTCTACTTAGGCGATAAATCGCGATAAATCTTGTATAGTTTGTAAACTAGCTGGATAGTATACAAACCAGCCAATATTAATAGCTATTTTAGTAGAAATATGATTTTCCCTCAAAATAGCCAGACATTTGGATAGTTTGTATACTATCCATCTAGCGTATAAAGTAGCCAAGTAAACACTTTAACTGTAACATATACATTACATTTTATTGCTATCAGCAACGTAAGGTATTATTTATAACAAGCGTATCCTATAAAGATTTAGGTATAATACTGATCACATTTCTTTGTATCAGTTTACTAATAAATCACTAGATCTAGATCACAAAAAAAGTTGCACATTTATTGAAATATAATAAGAAATTTACAAGTGGCTCTACAAAAACTTGTGAATATCGAAATATAACTAATTTCATTCTGAGCTGTACTTAGTAAACTAAATTTCAAAGTCAGCTAGTTGGAGAGAGCTGTAAAATTGTTGTAGCCATTATATATAAATTTCCAGCAAAAGTATCAAATACGCTGAAATAATTTATTTAATATGAATCTGCCCTAAATTTATGATGGTAACGAGTTCCTATATGAACCGGCATAACATTTGAAGCTCTGAAATAATTTTTCCTTTTTCAAGTTAAATAGAAACAGTAACAGGGACAAGTGACCAATGTTCACGTATCAGTGGCAGAACGAGTTTACAATTTCTATTAAAAATCATTTATGGAAGTATAGGTAGTACAAATGATAATTATAACGGTTTCCCCATTTTGCAACCCCTAAATCCACCTAAGCCGTAAAATTCTTAAAAACCTACAGATTCACCACATACTGCCAAAAACAAAATTCGATTTTTTTCTTCTCCCCTGGTTATGCGAACATCCAATTTGCTACAAATGCACCTAAGCATCTACCCCTGTAACTTCGCCCCCGTGCATCGCAGACCCCAAAAACCAACTAGTACGATGAGCGTTGGTTCATCTTTTTTCCAACTAGCCCCAAATCACATTTGGATCTTTCAAAAAGTATCCGATGTAACAGCATCAAGCGCATTCGTGTCCAAAAAATTATTTTAACCCCCGTATTTTCGCTCTCTACCACTTATGTTTTAAATACGACAAAATGTCATCAGGAAGAGTTGTTGAAAATGTAAAATTATGATCTCATGAAAAATTTCAGAAATATCGGCTTACTTTTATGAAATTATGTTATCACAAAAGTAGGTATTTCATCTAATGCACACGATTTCATAAAAGTACGTCGATATTTCTGAAATTTTGTATGGAAGCATAATTTTACATTTTGAACAACTCTTGCTGATAACATTTTGTTCTATTTAAAACAGAAGGGGTACTTTACCTGAAAAAACAATTGATTTTATCTACCGCTCGTGAGGGCTTATGAAGACCAATCCAACATTTTCCTATTAAGATTTTCGACTCAGAATTGTACAAGGAATATCGCTACCTGGAGCTTTTCCCCCAATTTGTATACACCCTGTATATCAACCTGGAATGAAACCGAGAAATTTTCAAATAAATATATACAGGGTGAGCACCTTAAAGAAATAAAAAAAAATATTTCATTTAATTTAGTAATAGATACAAGTAATAATTGGTACATAGTGCAGGCTTTATTCTTATCAAAAATGAGAGCCAATAGATATAGAATAACTGTTTTACGAAGGAGAAAGGAGACACAAATTAGCGCTTTACTAAATATAGCTACGATGCAGGAACCAGAAAGGTCGGTGCTCCGTGGCGCAGGTAGAAATAGCCCGTTCCCTTGCGATATCTCACAAAACGTTGGGGCTGAATATGCGGTGCTCCTGCCGTTCGAATTCCACCACCGGTAACGTTTTTTTATTTGAAAATTTATTTAATTTATTAGAAAAGTGAAGATATTCTTACTCCTAACTTAATTTGATTTTTAAAATTGTTTAGTAGCACAATGTCGATGAGGGAAGTTCTGGGTAAAGCCTTTTACAGATTTTTTGTTATAGCATAGCATGCTCTGCATATGCATTTGTTAACGATGTAAATGATATTTAATAATAAAATATTACTAAAGTCAATATTATGGCTAGGTTAAAATTTTATTTGAATTCTTAAGTACTAACTTAGTAGCAGAAGAAATCATCGTGGATAACATCGAAACCAAGGCTCTCCAGTAGTATGGGCATATGCAGAGAATGGGCGGTTTTAGATCGCTAGACAGCTCGTAACTTCGTTAATAATATAGA
Organism: Agriotes lineatus; assembly: GCA_940337035.1. Lineage (NCBI taxonomy): Eukaryota > Metazoa > Arthropoda > Insecta > Coleoptera > Elateridae > Agriotes > Agriotes lineatus. Next base: position 51,079 of record CALNHX010006420.1, on the reverse strand, counting down.
TATCGAAAAGAACTTTCTTTTGTTTTAAATGCAAGTATACAACCTAATTTTTAATTTGGAAAAATAATAAGTTTTAAGTACAGGGTGTTCTATTTAAAAAACCAAAAGCTGTGTATCACTACCTAAAAATAGGAAGCCATGGCTTAAATTGGTTTAGGTCAATTTGTAGGTTGTATGCTGGAATTTAAAACAAAAGAAAGTTCTGTTCAATATCTCTATTATTAACTAAGTTACGAGATGTCTAGCGATCTATAAACACCCTGTATACATCAACACTGATACGATAAGTGAACTATATAGTATGATCAACAATTATTTTCATCTAGTATAGCTATGAAATAGTACCTAATTTATGAATGCAACTACATTTATGCTTAAATATCAAACTTGACATTTTATTTTTAAGCGACTTATAGTTGCATTCATAAATTAGGAATTATTGTATAGCCATACTAGATGAAAATAATTTTTGATCATACTATACTTGTGATAAGTAAAAATCTGGTAATACACCCACACAACTTCCTTTTACAGTGATCTTATACTTAGGTAAAAATTTTATATTTACTTTTTAAGCATTTTTCAAAATTTTGCAAAAATTACAAATTCTACCGAAACCGTACAAAATAGAGCGTTAGTTTAAGAGACAAATTTTCTCTAAAATTTGAAGTTGAATTCAAAAATGTAATAATATACCGGGTTTTTTTATTTAAAATAGGAGTTAATAAAAGAATAGGAACATAAAATAAAACCAAAACATTTTAGAGGTATTCAACTGAAAAATCACCTCTCTCACATCAATACACATTAAAAATGTAAAGTTTGAAAAGAATCGTTCCAGCCCTTTTTGAAAAAATCGAAAAATACTGGAAAATCACAAAAGTAAACATACTTCCGATTATGCGATTTTCTTCACAAGCTTTCTGTCGCATCTAGATAGTACACAAAACTTATATATGACGTTTCAACGCCATACCTCTTTTCGTTTTTAAGATATACTCACAAGAATAAATAATAAAAAATTATTTATTCTTGTGCTGTTCACAGACACAGACAGACAGACCAATGAACAAAAACATGTTTTTTGGGTTCAGGGAACTCTAAAACGTGAAGATCTGTTGAAAACTCAATTTAGAATTTTTGGGGCGAATCCAATACTTCCTTTATTGTAAAAGGAAGTAAAAATGACAATGTCGTATTGACATTAGTAACTTTTGTAACTTAACAAACATTCATACACTGCTAATAATATTCAATGGGGGTTATTAAACGACTCAAAATGGCGGATATTGTGACAACCAATCAGAAACTTGACCAAAATTGACCGCACTGTCGTTAATATAGGCACTGTAGATAGTATAACCAGAACTACCCTTCTCCTTTCCTAAAAGTGTATACTAAGCTGTTGTAACACAAAGTTGGTTTCTTCTACTTCATACTAGATTGCTGTATTACTGTTATCTGGCAACAATTGTTTCTCCCTGACATAAGTTTGTTACATAAAAATCTGAAGTGGGGAGAATGATAATAGTATAGAAAAATATTTTGACACAAAAATGAATGCTTGGAATGAACAAAAATGCCAACCGACGCAAGATGCAACGCAAAGAATTTTTCAGTGGTAATACATTTTTGATCTCAGAAAAAATTCAACTGAGCGTAGAAACGATGAAAGCAATATTGCAAGGTAAGTGCAATTTTTCCAATTTATGTCAAGAATACTATAAGAATATTTAAAATAATGAAGATATATCTTAGTAAAATTACTCCGCAGAAATATACGTACAAATAATGTAATTATTTAGTTAAAACTATTTTTTATGAGTGATTCTATTTATATACTTAGTTATTTTTGTTATTCATGTATGTGTAGAAATATTTTATGTTGAGACTCTTATTTTGTGTATATTTTATTGTTTGTTATGAAAAGAAGTGGTTTTAAATATGTATTTTGCAACACCTCATTAATAAATAATTGTTATTTGACACTTTTTAATTTCTCAAATATGTCATTATTAAAAAGTGTAAAATAAAAATATAACTATAAAATAAAATAATCACTATTGTTGGTGACGCTGCCTTTGTCAAATTTGAGGTTAGATTTTGCGTCAGTTCCTGCGAGACCTAATATGCTAAGCTCATATTTGATATTGACTGACAGTGCCAGCAACAGTATACTTCAGTTTTTTACAAGGTTCACATGACAACCATAAGTTGCCAACTATTGGAAGTGTAAAATACATACGAATGTAGTGAATATTATTAATTTGCAAAAATTTATGTATGCAACTCCTTTATAAAGCGTCTTTTTCGTTACTTGTGGGTTTACAACACTCGCTTCGCTAGTGTGTGTAAATTTCCCACTTATAAAAAACATTCTTTATAAACTTGTTGCATAAAATACGATTAGGTATTAATTTATCAGGAGTATGTTTTAAAATGTTTAAACGCTTTAACATAGCGATATCAGTTTTTGCTTTTCAAGAGACAATGCATTGAAAATTATTCCTACCAAATTACAAACAATTATTTTAAAAGCCAAAGGAATGGCGAATTTTTTAATATCAACTAGAAAAAATCAATTACACGTTGATAATTTAATAGGCAACTTAAATCGAAGCAACCTTTTGTTAAAACAAATGAAGGTGTGAGTGACATTTGCAGTTAGTTGTTACTTCGCAATTAGTTTAGCGACATTTCGTGCTAATTAACTTACTTTCTCTTTTAATAATGGCACCTCATTTAACGAAGTCTGACTTAGAGGTAATTGCAATGTGTTATCAAGAAAAACATTGGCGTGGAAAAGGAATTTCCAGTGAGTTTCCAGGGAAGAAATGGCAATCTTCTATCATAAATCGTGCTATTCGAGGGTTTGTAGAAACCGGATCTGTTTACAGAAAACCCGGAAGCGGACCTGTAACTGCTACAAATCATGAAAATTCACAAATCGTAGGCGAATTGTCGTTGTCACAGGAAAATCAACCGGGAAACTCATTTATCTCAGCGTAAAATAGCAGCCAGGACAAGAATCAGTCGCAGGTCTGTCCAAGTTATTCAAAAACGTGTTTATAAGTAGAATACATCATACAAGATGTTTATTGGTGGAATTTTTAAGAACATTGTCAACGTGTAATTGATATTAGTTGATATTAAAAAATTCGCCATTCCTGTGTTTTTTAAAATAATTGTTTGTAATTTGGCAGAAATAATTTTCAATCCATTGTTTCTTAGAAACCAAAAACTGAACTCGCTATCTCAAAGCGTTCCGCAGATGAGAGGACTTAAACAAGATTAGTTTTTTTTTCTAGCTACCCGGTATTTTAATGGCACACAATTAAATAAACTAAGAAAATGGTGTCCTCATTTGAACACGTCTCCCATTCCAACATAAAACATCTGGTCATTTTACTCTTAGCGTGTACTAGGAGACTCTAACCAATTATTGCTTTCAACTATACCAGTTTTTCTGCGATGAGTAGACCTTGTGCAAGTGATTTCCCACATACATAGGTATCTATAAACTTGTTTTCGAATATATTTCACTAAGTCCACAGTTATTAATAACGTTGTCTGAAATACGTAGGTAGTACTTCTTAAACAAGTAGCCTACTTGAAAGGGGTCCCTAAAAGTGACCAGATACTAAATACGCATTTACCGCTCGCAGACGCTTAATAGAGGGAATAGGTATATATATATAAGCGAGTTCTCATGCAGGAGAAAAAATCATAGTTGCTCCATTTGTGTGTATAGAGCAACAAATATAAATGATGTATAGTCATACATACGCGGTATCATACAGGAGAAAAACCAAAAACTTGAGTTTTTAGTAATCCACGTATTTAGGTTTTTCTCCTGTGTGAGACCTCATATGTTTGACTAAATAATTTTTATGTGTTGCTTTGTATTCGCAAACGGAGCAACGATAAATAAAATTAACAAAGTCAGTTACAGTTCTCAGATAGAAAATTGATTAACTTGAAAAGAGGCTTCCACGAATGGGGCCCCCAGTTAATCCGCTGCGAATTCCGGTTCAATGGGATTGCCGGGAACTGCCACTTAATAACCCTTGACTTGGGTTCAGTTATTTGTTGGAGGGAAACAAGACTTAACAAACACGAGTATATTGAGTAACAACGATTACAAACGTGACTGATGGACCAATGGTTTTTTACAATAGCTTCAACTGTTGTGACACGCTTGGATTGGCCACGCGAAAATAGCGAATTGCGCGTAACCGTCACACAAAACAACCTGGAAACGTCTTTACCAGGGAGCTAGACCGACCGCAAACCAGCACAAAGCATAGCTGAACTTGCTTACTCGAAATTCTGAATCTAACTGAAGCTGAATTGACAATGAGCTGAACTCGCAAATTCAACAAGGAGGGGAAGGCTCAAACACTATTGGCTGAGGCGATCCTGCGTAGCCAATCGGAGCGTCGCACGTTGTTTAGGAATAGATGCTTATTTTAAGAAATATTAATGCTAAGCTCTCTCAATGAGGCATTGTATTGAACGAAATCCATAAACACATGAGTCCCAAATACGCTAAGTCGGCTTAAGTCCTATTAGAAAGTGTATCCATCCGCCTAAAAGCCATTAAGGGAAGCTTACAAATGCCTTTCCAATATTAACAGAGGCAAACAAATACGGCAAGATGCAAATTTGACTTTACCACGACCTTTGAATGAGATAGAACAGTTATGACTTGAATTACATGAATAATTATAAGCAAAAATGTTTTTATGCACGCATCTGTGTGAATCAAACAACCATAAACCACGAAATTGTAAATTACATCTTTTCTTCTACTTCGAACGTGTTGCGGTTTTAAAGAGCAAACATTTTTTTTTAAATTTCGTAGTACATGGTCTTACAATCAAGAAATGTATCCAAGTATTATCAGCAATCTCAAGAACCTCTACCAAAAATTGTAAGTTTTTACTACATGCTCTTCTTACGTTTTCGTATGAAAACCAACATAATATCATGCCTAATTAGATTTTTGAAAGTAGGTAATTACTGTCTAAATAACAAAACAAAGTATCAGAACAACTGCATCGTTTTGTTTCACCAGCAAATTTTGTTTTGCTTTTAGACAAGCAGGCAGACTATTTCCAAAGCACTCTTGTGCCACTCGTTTCTTTTGAATAACTTGTGAAAAACAAAAGTAAAGTGTCGAGTATTACGTATCATTGAAATCGGAACCAAAAACTCTGTTTAAATATTTAAAGAACTTGTATGCAGATCATAAGGAATATTGCTCAATATTGTTTTACATCAGCTACAACTAAAATCGAAATCAGAAAAATTGAATAAATACATATTTAATTAAAAAAAATAAATAATATATTTGACCATCTTAGAAAAACGTTTCTTGACCACACTCTTAGCATTTCTCAAAAGTATCGACAATTTTATTCAGATTTGAAGAGCCAATTTGTTTTCTACCTTAAGAAAAGTCTAACACGATAATCTAGATCTGGCCATGGTACTTAATATAGTAAAATGGAATCAGTGGGTAAAAACGATTGGCTTAAATTTAATTTTGACGAGTGAACCACCAAATGTTGGAGTTTTTGCTGAAAATTATTGTTACCTAAATAATTTAATAAATTACAAATGTAATTCGAAATACATGTTTGTTTATAGTAAACATTACATAACGACTATGGAAAGTGACAAATTTCCCATGAGTGTGTATGTTTATGCAGGAGGCTTCAACCGAGTGCAGAAATCACAGGAATTTAAGAAAGACATTTTCGAACGAGTTATGTACGTTACTTTTGTAACGACCAAAAGAAACCCATTTTTCCAATTTAAAATTCTTAAATAAAAACATAATTTAGCATAACTAGCGGTAATGTAATCTAATAAATAAAAACTAATTGAATCAACACTTGATTTGTTTTATAAACAATTAAAGATGGTAGTGGTTCAAGATTATAATTCTAAAGTCCTTGTTACGGTATTAAAACAACTTTACGACACCCACCCAAGGTGAGCATCGCACCACGGAATCAGTCCTGGAAAACTGGCACACTTGCCCTGAGATCTGATAAAAACAGGCTAAAGGCCACGGCTAGAACGCTCAGGGAGTCGGGCGTGAGTCACACGATACGTTCTGGGCAAGCGTGTTGAGGCATATATATAGGGTACGTCAAAATTATGAGGGCGCCACCAAGCCTGTCTTAACCCGGATAACCGGGCCTGGGCGGTTAGACGGGGCGAAGTATTCAAGACACTCCGTCGATAGGGGTACTCACACGATTTCGTGATGGCAAAAATACTTAGATCATGAAGTGGGGCTTTTTCAGCCACGGCAATGTCACCACCAAGCCTACCTGCATACTCTGATTTTACTGGCTCCACCGTACATTCATCTCCTCAATGATGGCCGCACACTGAAACAGAACATGCACAAAGCGACCAAGAATAAAGCGTCTCTTACTTAGATAAGCGTCTGTTGGTCCAGTCTTACATTGGGGCAGCAAAGCGTGCCGCAAACATTGCGTTAACTCTTATTAATAAGCATCAGCTGATGGGCGCACTACGGTTACTAAACAACACCCATAACTGTACAACATCAAAAGCAGTTTGACATATGAGTCCCACAACGGGAACGTTTGTTCATAAAAAAAATGCTCACATGATAATTTGGGCAAACACAGCAAAGTCCAAGTGAGGGAAGTGATTAGATCAAAAATGAGCGAGCGACGCCACTTCGCTACAACGATTTAAGATGCGAAGGGTACGTTTTTAACGGCGCACAAGATTTCACAGTTATTCACATGATTAAGCGCACAGCTCGCGCACGAGAAGTTAGTATAATTCAATGGTTACAAATACCTTAATTTTATTGGTGACGATCCAAGAGATCAGCGTGCGGTCCAGCTTGCGGGAAACAGGTTGCCTGTGGCAATTCATTCGCCGCTAAAACGGCCGACGTGTGAATGGTCTGGATGCGCCCAAAATGGCGACAAAGGCTGGCGCTTCAACAAACGCCGCTACGACGGCCAAACTAGCCCAACTGATGTCCTACCTCAACGGAGTCCTCGCACAATGAGCCAAAGGGAATACTCCCTTACGTGACGACGTAGAACCGGGCATGGAATTCCATCACACCTACGCCTTGGCGTAATAAGATCACCGTTAACGACAGACACACACCTCCCTTGTTCAATCGCTTGAGTAGAACTCCGACTCTCGCTTAAGGCGAAACAGTTTTTAAATACTTGCTGAAGCAGCACGAGACGGGAAAAGGCTGGCGTCCCCGCAAATAGCGGGAACGCCGCGAAACGGCACACTCTGCGACTTCTTCGATCAACGGCCTCATTTGAACTCCCCAAGCAAGCAGCGTTACGACCCCCCGCAGTGGCGTGAGCCAAAACGGCGTTACCACATGACTCTCGACAGCCAATGGCGATGCGCCCAATAAAACAAATAAGTGCCGGTGACAAAGACAGCCAATGGCGAGGCGCCCAATAAAACAAATAAGTGCCGGTGACAAAGACAGCCAATGGCGAGGCGCCCAATAAAACAAATAAGTGCCGGTAACGAAGACAGTGCGAGGCCTCGCAGTCACACCAACAGCGTAAATTCTAGAAGGTTCGGAAATCCTGCGAGCGTTAACACCCGATTGTCAAAGTACCAACAAAGGGGTGCCCCGGAGGACGAGAAATACTGCGCTTGAGGCCAAATATGTGCAAAATCATTATTATGGAATTAGGCGATGAAGCCAAATAAGTAACTAAAAGGGTTTAACATACGGGCACGCTGCCCTAAAGCCTAGGTGGCTAATTAAAATACAAAATGACCTGACACTCCCCTTACTTGAAAGAGAGTTTCCCGAAGTCTCTTAAAATCAACGGGGCATTTTGGCTGCGGCGCCACGAGAACTCAAACGAAAACGCAACAACGAAAAACAAACGAAACAAAAAAACATTCGATACAATAGAGTGCACCCCCAAAGGGATTACGCACACTGGCCACCAGATAGGGTGCAAAGGTGGGAAGAGAGAAGAGAAAGCAGAAAGACTGGATACGCCAGTAGAAAATACGTAAATTGGGTCTAAATCTGGTAAAAATAGGTCTTACACTTGTGGACACTTCCGAGCAACCGTTCCAAAAGAACACAGGGGTGGGGGGGTATAAAAATGGAGGTCCAACATCCCACCCTAGGGTTACCTGAAGAGGGAAGGCTGCGCGTCACGAGACCGGCGCATTGTGTGGATCCCACAACTGGTAGGAGTACCCAAGAGAAGAGGATGAACCACCAAAAAGAGAAAATGGTTGTGACAGAAACTGTCAAAATAGTCATGATCAGTAATAGGAAAAACTCAGTCCACCGAAATCCTCAATCGATGCCGATGCCGGAGCCAAGTCGACTATTAAACCGCAAAGCGCGAGCTCGAAAGTGACTCCAACACCGAACACCAAAAGAAAATCCGGAAGAACCAAGTCTCCAAGGGTGTAGGCGTTCGATGACGCATGCCCAATAAATCCTTTTCAGAAATCCATGCTGCCCAAAGGGACTACCTTACGACAACAGGGTCCGCACGAAACAAAATGACCAGAGACACGCTCTCTCTATGTAATCCCACACAGGTGGTTGAAAATGGCGACGGCCAACGGTACGGTAAAAGAGCGTTAGGCCATGAAAACAACAAGGCATCGCTACTCAAAAAGAGTCAAAAATAGTTAAACACTCAAACACTATACACTTAAGAAACCTCATGCGGACAGCAGGCCATTACCGCCACACAAAGCTCAGAAGATTCAAAGAAACTGTTCACAAAGAACACGATACTTGACAACATGACGTCATCAGACAAAAAGAGTACGATAAATGACAACAAAACGTCAACAAGTACGAAGCATTCCGACCAGCGGTAAAGACTCGTTAAATGCTAACGGTAAGTGTACAAAACACTGCGATAACTGTTAGGGGTGTCCACGAAGAAGTCGATCAACAAAGTTGGGCGGTACATGATAATAATGAGAATGAGATAAAGGCCAAACGAAAATAACTAGGTCAAACCAACTAAGAAGATGGCCTGAGGGACGTAATAACCGCACGAGCGAATCTCCCCAAGCACACCAACAACACACCAAAACTTATCAACAAACCAAGACACGGCAATGAAGGTGAAAATGAATTCCAACCTGTTTACCAAAAATCAACGCGGCACAACACCAAACGATAGAGAAAGAAAAATTGTCAAAATCGGTAATCATCAACGTCAAAATCGATAAACCTCGCTAACGTGAACGTCAAAATCGATAAACGTCAGTTCGGTACAACAAAAGTGTCAACTTAGCCCAAGGCTAAACAATGTAAACGACAGGGAATCGAAACTCCCACTAAGCCTTCGAAAAGACTTAAAAAAAAACAAGGTCGGTACCTTCACTCATCGACATCTGGTACTAAATCCGACTAATACGGGATAAATCTGCACTAAATGCAACGAGAGATCTCGGTGTATGAACTGGCTAAGAAAAACAAGAAACGACGGTAAAAATGACGAAAAAGATACTCAAAATATGAAAAGACATGGAAAAACACAAAAAGAAAACTCAAAAAGGCGATAAACAACAACAAAACACAAAACTACAAATAGAAAATAAGAAAAGACAAGAAAAAAACATATAGAGAACAAGAAAAGGAACGTAAAGACGAATGACCGATAAAGAAAACAAATGAAAATAAACTAAAAACAAGAAAATACAAGGAAAGACATATAGAAAACAGAAGAAAACAGGAAAAGACAAATAGAAAATATGAAAAGAAGCTCGGTAAGATATTCTACTAAAAAAAAACGGGTTTACCAGTCCATACCACTTCGAAAAGACGAAAAGAAAAAAAACTTGCAACAACAATATAAGTGACACGACAAGGCTACAATGCCTAAAATGCGCCAGAGGCGGGCGCCAAAATTAGGCGTCTTGACGAGAACAAAGGAGCCACAAAGCCCCACACGTTGGGCTGCCAAAATTAGCCTGTTACGGTATTAAAACAACTTTACGACACCCACCCAAGGTGAGCATCGCACCACGGAATCAGTTCTGGAAAACTGGCACACTTGCCGTGAGATCTGCTAAAAACAGGCTAAAGGCCACGGCTGGAACGCTCAGGGAGTCGGGCGTGAGTCACACGATACGTTCTGGGCAAGCGTGTTGAGGCATATATATAGGGTACGTCAAAATTATGAGGGCGCCACCAAGTCTGTCTTAACCCGGATAACCGGGCCTGGGCGGTTAGACTGGGCGAAGTATTCAAGACACTCCGTCGATAGGGGTACTCGTGAATTATAAACTCACACGATTTCGTGATGGCAAAAATACTTAGATCATGAAGTGGGGCTTTTTCAGCCACGGCAATGTCACCACCAAGCCTACCTGCACGCTCTGATCTCACTGGCTCCACCGTACATTCATCTCCTCAATGATGGCCGCACACTGAAACAGAACATGCACAAAGCGACCAAGAATAAAGCGTCTCTTACTTAGATAAGCGTCAATTGGTCCAGTCTTACATTGGGGCAGCAAAGCGTGCCGCAAACATTGCGTTAACTCTTAGTAATAAGCATCAGCTGATGGGCGCACTACGGTTACTAAACAACACCCATAACTGTACAACATCAAAAGCAGTTTGACATATGAGTCCCACAACGGGAACGTTTGTTCATAAAAAAAAATGCTCACATGATAATTTGGGCAAACACAGCAAAGTCCAAGTGAGGGAAGTGATTAGATCAAAAATGAGCTAGCGACGCCACTTCGCGACAACGATTTAAGATGCGAAGGGTACGTTTTTAACGGCGCACAAGATTTCACAGTTATTCACATGATTAAGCGCACAGCTCGCGCACGAGAAGTTAGTATAATTCAATGGTTACAAATACCTTAATTTTATTAGTGACGATCCAAGAGATTAGCGTGCGGTCCAGCTTGCGGGAAACAGGTTGCCTGTGGCAATTCATTCGCCGCTAAAACGGCCGACGTGTGAATGGTCTGGATGCGCCCAAAATGGCGACAAAGGCTGGCGCTTCAACAAACGCCGCTACGACGGCCAAACTAGCCCAAGTGATGTCCTACCTCAACGGAGTCCTCGCACAACGAGCCAAAGGGAACACTCCCTTACGTGACGACGTAGAACCGGGCATGGAATTCCATCACACATACGCCTTGGCGTAATAAGATCGCCGTTAACGACACACACACACCTCCCTTTTTCAATCGCCTGAGTAGAACTCCGACTCTCGCTTAAGGCGAAACAGTTTTTAAATACTTGCTGAAGCAGCACGAGACGGGAAAAGGCTGGCGTCCCCGCAAATGGCGGGAACGCCGCGAAACGGCACACTCTGCGACTTCTTCGATCAACGGCCTCACTTGAACTCCCCAAGCAAGCAGCGTTACGACCCCCCGCAGTGGCGTGAGCCAAAACGGCGTTACCACATGACTCTCGACAGCCAATGGCGATGCGCCCAATAAAACAAATAAGTGCCGGTGACAAAGACAGCCAATGGCGAGGCGCCCAATAAAACAAATAAGTGCCGGTGACAAAGACAGCCAATGGCGAGGCGCCCAATAAAACAAATAAGTGCCGGTAACGAAGACAGTGCGAGGCCTCGCAGTCACATCAACAGCGTAAATTCTAGAAGGTTCGGAAATCCTGCGAGCGTTAACACCCGATTGTCAAAGTACCAACAAAGGGGTGCCCCGGATGACGAGAAATACTGCGATTGAGGCCAAATATGTGCAAAATCATTATTATGGAATTAGGCGATGAAGCCAAATAAGTAACTAAAAGGGTTTAACATACGGGCACGCTGCCCTAAAGCCTAGGTGGCTAATTAAAATACAAAATGACCTGACATCCTCTTCATCTTGGGTAGACATTTTTAAGTATGCGTGTAGTTTCGTTGGTAAAGATTACTTGTGTCCAAAATTTAGTACTAATATGTTGACATGGCGTTTAAATACAGCATATTCCTATCGTTTGTGTCCAGTATCGTTCTGTTGCCTTCTGTGCAAAGTATCTACATCAACTGTCGTAAATTATCATTACCACAAACCATATTTTGTTGAGCTGCGGGTATATAAACGTGGACAAGACGTTTTGCAAATATAAGTTTTAGAAATACAGACGATGACCCGAAAACGGAATTAGTATATTATATAACGAGTGTAGAAAGTGACACATTTCCCATGAGTGTATATGTTTATGCACGATGAGTCAGCCGAGTGCAGTGATCACACGAATGCATGAAATCAACTGCTCAGCGAGTTATGTACACTATTTTTCCTACCACCATAAAAGCTATCGTAATTAACGATTTATTAGTTTTTTACATCACTAACGAAATTTATATTTATGTTGTTATTGTAACAGTTAATGAAATTAAAGGGATGCGTTGATCTAGCAGTATTCAACGTGTGTGATAGTACTTGCTGTTGAACGGCAGGTCGCACGATGGTTTCATTGGCAATTATTGGCAGTGGTAGGTCCTGAGATACATCTGTCTGTGGTCTTGAAAATGATAAACAATTAATAGCTTGTACAATTTTGTTGGTCAATGATTCATTAATGTAACTACCCTTCGGCGACAATAGTTCACTTCCACCCTCCATGGCACTTAAGGGTAGTAATGTCTCCTCCTGCACCGACCAGTATTGTTGCCGATCATCGTTCGTAACAATGACCTGTGTAAAGTTCAGGATCTTTTAGATTTAAATAGCACGCTACTTGTTTCGGTAAGTATGCCTGCGAATTTATTAATACCTACTGTCGAGTGCATTTCTAATTTCGATTTTAGTTGTAGCTGATGTAAAACGATATTGTGCAATATTCCTTACAGGCTGCATACAAATTCTTTAAATAGAGTTTTTCCTTCCGATTTCAATGATATGTAATACTCTACACTTTACTTTTGTTTTTCACAAGTTATTAAAAAAAAGCGAGTGTCACAAAAGTGCTGTGGAAGTAGTCTGCCTATCGGATGTCTGTTTAAAAGCAAAACAAAATTTACTGGTGAAACAACTCGGTGCAGTTGTTTTGATATTTTGTTTTGTTATTTAGACAGTACCTACCTACTTACCAAAAATCTAATTAACCATGATATTATGTTGGTTTTTATTCGAAAACCTAAGAAGGGCATGCAGTAAATACTTACAATTTTTGGTAGAGGTTCTTGGGATTGCTGATAATACCTGGATACATTTCTTGATTGTAAGACCATGAACTACGAAATTTAAAAAAAATGTATTTGCTCTTTAAAACTAATACAGTTCCGAAGTAAAAAAAATATGTAATTTACAATTTCGTGGTTTATGCTCTTATAATCAACAAAATCTATTCAAGTATTATCAATAACACCTAAAACAAGTAACAAACGTTACAATTTTCTACTGTATGAGTTTTCTACTCTTCCGTATAAAAACAAAAATTGTGTACTACAAAGGAAATCAAATCTGAAAAATAATCAGACTCTGCATAAAAAAAGTGTGAATATCATGGCTGTACCTGTAATAAATAAATTACAAATGTCGAGCAATGTTAAAACTAACGTGCGACCATAAATTAGACAATTTTGTTAGTTTTAAGGAAATTATTGTAATTTAAATGCAGTTCACAATATGGGCGGACGCCAATTCATCACCAACTAATCCAAATTTTGTAGGTCTTAATGATAGGCCAACTCATCACCGGCATCAGATAACAACCGGCCAACTCATCACCAGAGACAGGCCAACTGATCACTAGCATCCTAATTACCACTTAATCGTTTTTGAACATTTCAATGATACTTAAATTGCCGCCTACCCACAGATTTCGTATGAAACACCTACACAGGAAAATAAATAATCGAAAATTGGTGGAAACACTTTTTATTAAATTAATGCAAAATAAATTTACACAATATATACATAAGTAGGTACACATTTAATTGTTAATTATTTTCAAATATCATTCGAAGTCGAAACTTTATACCTATGCGATACAAGCTTTACAAAGTCGTAATCAAATATAATGCCGTCTTTCTGCTCACGCAACTTTTCTTGTAGAAACAATTCAGCTTGCTTAACCCTCCGTGTTTTCACAATGGCTGGAATGTGTATACTCTGGATTTTAATGTATATACCAGTTTGCACATGTAATAAAGTTTGAATAAAAATATTTATATTTGGGTGAGTATTGTAGAAGGCATTAGAAAAGTGAGCATGGAACGATTCGCATGGATTGGCTGTCAAGCCTAAATGGCTTGAATCGGAAGCCCATAAAGATGGAGGGAAAGTAGCATCTTCACTAATGTAGTTATCCACTAAATAATCAGCCATTCTACCGTACGCTTCTGGAGAAGGTAAATCATCCATAAAATTATTTACAAAACATTCGCTAACTTTTGCGGGGATGAAGGTAAGGTAATCCAAAAAGATGTTGAAGCCACTTTGCATCTGAGTGAGACTGTTTATAAACAGAAACCAATCCTAGCTGCTGAATTTTTCTGTACCAACTCTGAGCCAAGTGAAAACGACATCCAAATATAGTGGCGGATGGCCAAACGTGATTAACGGCGCTGTGAATAGATTGTTCAAAATCTAAAATTATTCTACACGGACTTAAAGTGAAATTAAAGAATTCCGATGACTTATTTATATTTTCAAACGTTTTAATATTCGTTTGGGTAAGTTTGTTAGGAAGGAGACAAAATATCAGTGGTATGTAATGACCATTACGTACGCAGTGAATGGTAAATAGTTGGAAGAAGCATTTAGGGGCATATTTAAATGTGCCGTCCATGTAATAAGTGTCGGTTTCTGACAAGCATTTTAAGTTGGAAACACAACCAAATATAATTATGTGATTTTCGGTATCGTTGTCCAAAAGAAAACATTCTTCTCGATCAGTTTTTGGGTTCATCGTATTCAAGACTTCGTGGACTTCATGGCTGTTTCGTGGATTGGTCGGCATGATGCTCAGACGACTTCGGTTTATGTTGTGTCTAATTAAATCGATGTCCTTCGTGGTGATGTTTTCATTGTATGTAGAGTGAGGGACTTCCGAATTGATTATTTTCGCTCGTCTTTCGCACAAATCGTCCACAGCCTTTCTTTTACATGAATTGCTGATGGCTTGTCTGCTTAACTTTTGCAAATCCGGATCATGATTGTGATTTAACTCGTGCCAAAGTACGATGTCATCGCCGCCTTTAAACAAAACAAAAAATTTATTAATTAATTAAATAAAAATAAAAAATAAATAAAAAAGAGAAAGTAAATATATGTTACACGTGCAGGGTGCTCCTATGCAAACAAATTTGACTTGCATGTAACCATCTCAGGAGAAATTTCGAACAACTAAAATACAGGGCTAGGTATCGGAATTTAGAAAATTGACTGACATTTTATATTTGTTATTGCAACTGTAGTCCAGTCAAATGGTAGAAAAAGGGTAGGAAAGTTTTGGTGGAGTTTTGATATTTGGTTCCCAATATGTTTTTTGGGTTGCTGTACACAAATATCAGGTTTTCCAATAAGAATTTTGACCGGAAACAGGTTTTTTAAGCAAAAACGGTGTAACAAAACCGATTTTTTTTTAGAAAATTGCTCGAAAGCATCTATTGGCAAACCTGATATTCGTTTACAGCGACCCAAAAAACATATAGGAACCAAATATCAAAACTCCAAAGCTTTCGCCTATTTTCTACCATTTGACTGGACTATAACTTCGCGGCGCTCTCGCGGCTGAGCGATTGGTCGGAGAAAAAATCCCCGCCTACATAAAATGTAGAACAATTTTCCTCTTTCATTTCATATAAATTCAACATTTACGAAATAAGATAGTTTTCGAGTAATCTTAGAAAAACTAAGAAAAATCCGTTTTTACACCGTTTTTGCTTAAAAAACGTGTTTCCGGTCAAAATGTTTGTTGGCAAACCTGATATTCGTGTACAGCGACCCAAAAAACATATAGGGATCAAATATCAAAACTCCACCAAAACTTTCCCCGATTCGCCCTTTTTGAGCACCTTTTGACTGGACTACTGTTTACAAAATTTTAATATTTCGCTCTGCACCTTGACGAACTGTTTACTTTACTTTACTTCTGCACTTCGTTGATATTAGAAAAAAAGAATGCTATCACACGAAGTAAAAATGGAAAACCACGCCCATAAGAAATAAGGTTGATATCAATAAAATAAAAACGGGATCTGTGCCCCAGAAGGCTAATAATAATCTAAAATGGAGAACAAAGAAAAAAAATTCATTTTATATGATCGTGTGTGTACAATAAAATATTAAATACTCGTAACTATGACATTAAATGTACATGGAATCTGTTTGCGAATAATTAAAGGTGTCGTCGGCTGAAGTACTCGTACACAATATTTAGCAACTTTGCCAAATTTAAACCCTCGAGTTTCAATCACCCTGTATATTTATGTAGTTTTATTCACGGATTTACCTGTGTTGCGTATATCTGCGAGTAAAACTGTATGCATGTGTGATGGTAAGTTAAAACCCCATTTACTAACGTGCATTGTAAATAATAATTTGCCCCTTGAAGGCATATATATACTTTGATTGCTACATACAGGGCCTAGAAATTACTAGATTCTATACTAAATTTCAAATAAGCATGCAGTACTTAGAACTAAGCAGTAATTATAACTCTGACCGTGATTGGCCGAAACAAAGTCATCGTTACAACCATCTGAAAATCAAATATTTTTTCAGAATTTTCAATTTGACATTAGGTATGAATCTTACAGATATACCTAACAGGAAAATCGATAAATAGTGAACATAAAAGGCTGCTCTACCTCTATTTGAATTATATAGGACAACATTATTGTAAAATACGGACAGTCAAACAAACTTACACTTTCCTAGTGTAAAACTCAGTTGGAGTTTAGAGCGCCACCTACTGCATTCTTATTTGAAATTTAGTATAATATTAGGTCTGTTTTTTGCCGCCCACATAGTTACAATGGTTCTGCTGTAAATTGAAAATTATGCAAAATAGCAAGCAATTAACCACCCTGTATATAGTGCATAGTATATGTACTCAACGGAATATATTAGAATACGAAATGAAACTTACCTCCTGTATGGCATTTTGCTGGACAGCCGTTCACAGTGCAACACCACAATACTTTTTCACCTTTTAACACTTTACGTTTTTGAAACTTGTTATAATTTATAATCAGCATTTTGTGGCCACGCTGACTTACGATAAAATCTATTATTAAAGTGTCCATCCCTACATCCGTAAATAAAATGACAGACAATTTACTTAATTGCATATTAAGCGCGTTTATATAGGTTAAATTTCCTTAATATGGGGGTAAAAAGGAACCACCCTCTAAACTTTCTCTGCAAAAAACTACCAGTCATGTTGGGAAAAACACGATGGCTTAATTGCAGTAGGTACTTAATAGACCCATTAGACGAGGGATTATATCTAAGCGGGTGGTTGGTGATGAATTCTCCAAAAGATGGTTTTGAAATGACCTGCAATTAGCGGTGATGAGTTGGCCTGTTTATTTTATTACAGATTAGGATTGGTGATGAGTTCACCTGTACCCCACAATATGCGTTATTGCAAGCTACTTTTAAGCAAGCATCATTATTGGTCTGACTCTACTGCATCAAACTGCATCGTTATTGTTTACTACCAAGGATTTTGCAGACAAGTGTCGCAATAAAATCAAGTAATTCACTACTTTTAATACAATCTCAAATACTGAATTGTGGTCATCTGTGAATTGACATAGGCCACAAATGTTCTAAGGGGTAGTTAGTTACTTTCAACCCTGAGGTGCTTCCAAAAAAGAGAAAGGAAGTAAGATGACTTTAGACAGGAAATAACATATGCCAGTGATCTACCTGTAATTATCCTCAAATAAAACAACCCTAACTAATTAAAGAAGGAGAAAAATACGGAGTGAAACAAAATATTTGTATCATCGAATGAAAGTAGGTACGTATATGCATTTTTTAAGTATAAGATGTAACGGGCAAAAATAGAGGTACCCCAATTTTCTATCGAAGAACTGTAACTGACTTGGTTAATTTTACATATCGTTGCTCCATTTGCGAATACAAACCAACACATAAAAATTATTTAGTTATACATATGAGGTCTCACACAGGAGAAAAGCTAATATACATGGATTACTAAAAACTCATTTTGTTTTCCTGTATGAGACCTCATATGTATGACTATACATCATTTGTATTTGTTGTTCCATATACGCAAACGGAACAACTATGATTTTTTTTCTCCTGCATGAGAACTCGTTTATATATTGCGATGGATAGCTTTCTCTAATTAAATTAAATATTAAATTGTTGGAGCCTCCACACAATATTTTGATTCGAATAAAATTAATTCTCAGGCTGATTAAAATGTAACTCGTATTTACTTTACTTGTCAAAATAAATGGTTATATGCCCGTTTTTGTATTTTATCTACCTGCAAATAATGATAAATAACCGCTAGCTCTCCAGTAAAGCAATCACTCTAACTGAGTTGGGCTCCTGGTTGTTTGTGTAATTTTACAAATTATTTGAGTACGGTTCTGTTTACAGCTTTAGTTTCACTACGCAGAAGCAAAATATTTGAAAGTAATTATCTTCCGTTTCAGGCAATGCTCACGTAACCCTTAACTCCACCTAAGCCGTAAAATTCTTAAAATCCTACAGATTCATATACATACTGCCAACAACAAAATTCGAGTTTTATTTCTTTCCCCGAGTTCAGTTTGAGCTTTCGTTGCAAGTGGACGTGTTCTGCGTTTAACGATAAAGTGCTCCACATTTTGAACTTTTCATTCCAGTTGGTTTGGTTTAAAAATGAGTGTAGAATCCGGTGGCGGTGGTACTGGTAGACCACCATTGATTGATTGTCGGTTGGATCGAGCTATGGAAACTGATACGGTTGATCTACTGGATCAGGGGTCGCGGAGTGAGTGTACATCAGAGACGCTTACACCAAAAGAAAGCATACAGAGGTCATCAAGTGCAGATAATAGGCAGAGCTGCGAATACACTTCAAGCGATACCGGGCCATTCTTTGTTTATATTGAATGTACGGATGAAAGCAGAAATGCGGGCCGCATTCACCCTATGGTTATAGCTGGAAAAACTGTGTTCGGCATGTGATTGGCATTGAAGACCAATTTTTTAAATTTATTGATATTCCAGAATTAATTATTAATTTAAGAGACAGCGATAGTGACGATTGGCCATGTGATAGCGATAACGAAAATTAATTTATATATTGTACTCATAATTGTTGTTTTTTGTATATATCAATCAATAAACTGTAGTTATTTGTTGCATATACATATTTTCTATAATTTTTTGTCTTTCTTGATTGTATCTTTTTTTATTAACAATGTTGTTAAATAAAAATAATAAGTTTTTAAACACTAACAAACATTGCGTTTCCGTAGCTGCATTTCGATTTTAAGGATATGGATTTGCTTGTGAACTATTACAAAGGGATTGTCGTGTGTACAACATAATCCCACCTTCCATGCTCATTAGCCTTTAAGTAGTAGCCTGAGGCGTCCGAAATATCTTTGCTCCAACTATAAATTAGTACATATTAAACACGAAGATCTGAAAGGTAAGGTAATTAATATTAACTCTCTAGGTAAAAACAGAATTCGGGTAGAATTAAAAAACTATAAAAGTGCTAATATTCTTGTAAAATCATCTATCTTAAAAGAACACAAATTTGATTGTTACATACCGCGTTACTTACTCTTTAAACAAGGAGTAATTCGTGGAGTCGACACAACTTTAACTGAAGAAGAAATACAAAATAATTTAGAATTTCCTTACAATGAGAATACTACCGTGCATAATATTAGACGAATTATGCGTAAAACTGAGGATAAACTACTACCTACACAAAGTGTTATTGTTTCTATCCGTGGCCAAAAATTACCCCAATATTTTTATATTCACCGAGTAAGATGTGTTTGCGAACCTTATGTTCAAAAAGTTCTACAATGTTTTAAATGCCTCAGATTTGGACATTTTAGCAAACAATGCAAAAGCAATAATCGATGTAGTAAATGTTCTGAAAATCACAATGTAGAGGAATGTACATCTAACGAAAACCCGATTTGCATTCATTGTAAAGGGCGGAATTTAGCTACTGATCATAAAAACTGCCCAGAATTTTTTAAATAAAAACAAATCAAGACTTGCATGGCAAATAATAATTTATCATTTAAAGATGCTTCCGATTTAATCAACAATCCTGCGTCATACTCTAATACATTAAACAATAGAAACATTGAACAAAATATTATAAACTTTCCTAGTATCGGCAATAATATCCAAGAAACTCCCCAAAATGGCAATATGCCTGTAAATAGTTCATCTTCTAAACCCAGCGTTTTACTAACAACCAATAAACGCAAAAAGGTCGAATCCCCTATATATAGTTTTCCTAAAACTGATTATTTTAGGGAACATAAAAGTAAACCAGGAGGTCTGATACACCAAAACCCCTATCCTCCGCAGTACCACAGGGCCGTTTCAGAAAAGGTACCTAACCCTGCACAAAATTATAAAATTATATATGATATTATTTATTCTATATTAAATGATTTACATTTAGATAATGCTAAAATGTCACAATTAGAACTAGAAGCGGTTATAAAAAGTAAGTGTAAAAATCAATTTATTTCTTTAAATACTAATTATAATGGATAGACACGCTCATAACCACATTAAGATAGTGCAGTCTGCAGTGGAATGCTAGATCGGTTATAGCTAACCGATTATCATTGACTGCATTCTTAAATAGTGAAAACATCGATGTAGTAGTTTTGCAGGAAACATGGTTCAAACCTCACGCTAACATTAATTTTAAGGGTTATACCTGTATACGCAGGGATCGTTTTGACGGAAAAGGAGGAGTGGCCATATTAGTGGCACAACGTTTTGTATATAAGGAAATAGTAATTAACTATAACTTTAATGTCAATATTGAAATATGTGCTATACAAGTTAGGACGAATAACGACTGGTTATCAATTGTTTCCCTCTATCGACCCCCAAATATTAAAGTATCTACAACGGATTGAATAAACCTATTCAATCAATTTTCAAACAGAAAAATCCTAATATGTGGCGATTTTAATGCACATCATAATCTATGGGGTTCTTGTCAAACAAATACAATAGGCGTAAACCTAGTTGATGCAGTTGACCACACAAATTTCGTAGTGCTTAATGACGGGCAGCCTACTAGATTAAATCTACACGGCGGTAACTTATCTTCAGTAGATGTTACTTTAATAACGGCAAATTTAGCTCTATCTGCTAGTTGGATGTTACACGATGACACACTCGGTAGTGATCATTTCCCGATCATGATAAAACTTAATAGCATATGTACCGGTACACCTATAATCTATCCATCTAGCAAGTGGAGAGATAAAGATGCTAATTGGAATGCTTTTAGAAATATCTTGGAAGAAACAGTCTCTAATGTACAATATGAGACCTTAAATACAACAGAAAAAATCGACCTTCTATACTCATCTATCAATCATGCGGCAACACTATCTATCCCAATTCAAAAACCTTTTAAACCCAAAACAAAAAAGCAACCACTCTGGTGGGATAACGAATGTTCCGTAGCTGTAAAAGAGCGGCAAGACAGTATTAAAAAATACAAGTCATCAGGGTCCTTAGAAAATGTCTTAATTTATCAAAGGATTAATGCAAAAACTAGAAGACTATTTAAAAGCAAAGCCAAAACTACCTGGATGGAGTATTGTAATCAACTTAGTAGGTCCACCCCTATTTCTGATATATGGCGTCAAATAAGAGGAATCTCCAGATGTCATAGTCCGAAGCCAGAGGTTCCACCTGACATCTTAGATGCACTATTAGATCAGTTAGCTCTTCCGTATGTAAATGACCTACCTGGCAAGGTAGCATATGATAATACCAATGGTGATAATTTTTTGATAGCGAACTTTAATTTAGCCGAACTTAGAAACGGCAATAAAAAGTACAAGAAATACTGCACCTGGTAAAGATAATATAACATATCCTATACTAAAGAATTTATCGTTGAGTGTAAAACTATTTTTATTAAATATATTTAATTCTCTGTGGCATAACGGTGATTACCCTTCTAAATTAAAGGAATTTATAATAGTCCCGATTCTTAAACCAGGAAAAGCACCCCACTGTCACACATCCTATAGATCAATATCGTTAATGTCTTGTATTTTAAAACCTTTGAAAGAATGATCAAATTTCGACTAGAATTTTGGTTAGAAAGTCACCATTTATTGCCGTCTGGGCAATATGGTTTTCGCAAAGGTAAGGGAACCCTAGAAGCGCTAACGCAGTTAATTACTGATATTCAGGTTGCATACTCAGACAACCAATATCTTACTTGTCTTTTTGTTGATGTTAAATCAGCCTACGAATCAGTCAATCTGACATTACTCAAAGATATTCTGCTTCAGTTGGGACTCCCCAATCGCATTGCTACTAATATAATCAATTTATACGTCAATAGAACTATCTTTCTTCGTCAAAATAATGGTAAAATAAGCAATGGACGTGTAGCAAGTATGGGTTTGCCTCAAGGATCTGTCTTGAGCCCTCTTTTATTTAATATATATACAATAAGCCTACATCAGTTAATTAATACTCCCATCAAATGCATCCAATATGCAGATGATATTTGTTTTTACACTAACCATCCCAAATATAATATTACCATTGAAAAGCTAAACATTACAATGTCCAATTTACAAGTATGGCTGCAGAAACACGGGTTTAATTTATCGGTAGAGAAAACAACGTTTATATTTTTCTCCCGCCATCGCAATCCTAGTATGACCCAAATAGTTTTATCAGGAAGTACATTATCTGTTAGCAATAGTACCAAATATTTAGGTATTATATTAGATAAAAAATTACTGTGGAGAGAACAAGCAAAGTACACCGTAGATAGATGCGAAAAAGGACTTAACCTCTTACGAGCAGTAACAAAAACATATTGGGGTGCAACACCATCTATTGCGTTAACCTTCTATAAAACGTATACAAGGTCTATTCTAGATTACGGTAGTATATTTTATGGTTCAGCTTGTAATACAACTCTGCAACTGATAGATCGATGTCAATACAGAGCCATAAGAATATGCTTAGGAATAATGAAGTCCTCTCCTATTCTACCTATGCTAGCAGAAGCCCAAGAACCTCCGCTCGACCTACGAAGGCGATATTTATCTGCTAAATATGTTATAAAGCTCAGATCAAGTCCAGATGAGTATTTGATAAACAGAATTGCAACATTAGCTCCTCTAACTCTTACAAATAAATTTTGGAATAAGAAAAATTTGCCTCCATTAGCTGAAGCATTTTTTTCTACTGCGTGTTTAGATAAATATTGTAGCAATGTTTCAATATTTACTACCTTGAGATATGAATACTTATGGTGTAAATATGAAGTATATTTTCCAAAATATAGTGATATGAGGTCAATGAATGGAAAATTATTTTTGGAATTTATCAATCGTTGGGATACCACCAATACTATTGTAATTTACACAGATGGTTCTAAAACACCACATAACACTAGCTGTGCATTCTACATTCCGTCGACTAATTGCCAAAAATCCTATAATCTCCCAAAACAGGCTTCTGTATATACTGCAGAAGTTACTGCTATAATGGAGGGACTCCGATATTGTAAAAATAACTCCTCACATATCATAATCGCATCAGATTCAAGATCTGTTCTAGAAGCTATTGATGTACACAATTTTAAAAATTTGGACAACCCATTTATTGCTAAAATTATTAATTTAGTCAACGAACATTATGCAAATAATACCAGGGTAACTTTCGTTTGGACTAAAGGACACGCTGGAATTTCTGGAAATAAAACTGTGGATAAACTAGCTAAATCACCAAATGAAAATTTAAATATATTGGTTCCAAGTAGCGATTTGTATGTAGAAATTAAACATAACCTAAGGTGTGAATTTAAAAACAAATGGGAAGAATTTGCTAATCATTCGTCCACGCAATATACATTTATTCACTCAGAGCTTCCTACCTCATTAGCCTACTTTAATAGCCATCGACAATTTTCTTCCACCATTTCAAGGTTAAAACTAGGACATGGATGTTTTCCCGCACACTTATATAAGATCAACGTAATAGACAATCCCTACTGCCATACATGCATAGACAGCGTATCAGATTTAAACCATGTTGTTCTTAATTGCCCTCTGTACTCTATTGCAAGAGAAACATTAATTAAGGAATTACTGGATATAGGTATCCAACTGCCTATTGACATACGCGTCCTTCTACACTCTAATAAAATGGAAATATATCAACTTCTAGTAAATTTTTTTGCAAACACTAACTTAAAAATATAAATAGATAAAGAGTAAGGTGTTATTACAACAGTACCTTTACCTACTATATTTAGATACATCTGTCAACACACTTTGTGCTGGCCGAATATCGTACAGATTACGCCAACTTAAAATTAAAAAAAAAAAAAAAATCTTTCCCCCTGGTTATGCGAACATGAAATTTGCTACAAATGCACCTAAGCTTTCTACTCCTGTAACTTCGCCTCCGTGCATCGCAGACCCCAGAAACCAGCCAGTACGATGACCGTTGGTTCATCTTCTTTCCAACTAGCCCCAAATCACATTTGAATCTTTCAAAAAGTATGCGATGTAACAGCACCGAACGCTTTCGTGTCCAAAAAATCGTTTTAACCCCCGTATTTTTGCCCCCTCAAATTTTACGTTTTCATAAACTCTACAGAAAGTTCGCCCTTTACGAGATCTTCAAAATGACACCAACAACATTCACCTGCAATACGTACAACGTAGCGTAGCGTCACACAAATCGGTAGACGAGCGCCCTACTAGCGTCACATCACCAATTCGTTAAATATTTTCAATGTCAAAAATATTCCTTGAAAGCAGGAAATAACTTCAATTGTTTTTCTACCGTTGAGAATAAACTTAGCCATCTGTTTTCGCTGTGGTTAAGTAAAGATTGATAATTAATTTAGACTTAGTCACAAAACTCTTTTAAGCCTTCTGTTGTAACTGTGTAAATAGAAAAGAATTAAAAATTTTCGTTATAACTGACTCCACATCTACTCTCATTAAGTCGACAGCGTGATTAAAGCTGTTGTGAATACTGTGCGCAAGACACCCAATTCCGATAAAGTTATTATTATCGAGGTTTTGCTTTAAGAGAGTATAAATATTTCAACCGGAATTTCTATTCAATCCTCCAAAATTAACATTTGAGTTATCGCCCATAAAAGCAACACACTTTCTAGACCGTCTATGCTTTTCAAGTGTCTGTAACAAATAGCTTGCTATGGTCTTCGAATTTTCATTTGGGATACTACACAAATCAAAAAGTTATGTTTCAGTTAGGTGGCCAGCCCAGTTATAATATTGAATCATTATGGAGAACAATTTCTCTGAGCCATGATTGCTGGCATCTGTAGCAATTGAAATGGATGTAATATTTTGTAAGGTCTCATTAATTTTAGTAATTGCTTGTGGAGCTATCACGTAGTTTATTATAGCTTTGTGTTTGTCCGAGCACATTTGAGGTTTTTCGCAATTTCCAAATCATCGAAAATGTGAATTGTAGAATATTGTACGAATGGTAATGTTTCACAGTGTGAAAAGCCATAGTTCCGGCCGCAGCATTCGTCTTTTTAATAGCAACTGAAGCTAATGGGGCAAAAAATTTAACTTTTGATGAAGAAGCTGAAGTTCGAACCATCTTCTTGTGCTTCTAACTATTAGTATGACGATCTAAAGCAAGGCTTCCCCTGTTGCTGACAGCAACATGGCAATCACAAATAACACACTTTGTGGAATTGTGTCTTTAAAATGTCAGTAAATTTGCACTTTCGCTTGTTAGAACTCATCGACTATGCTGTGGTCCACACAGTTATATTATAAAGATAAAACACTAACTTCGCATACACAGTAAACTGTGAATAGAATGTAATATATCTGATTCTCATATGCGCCAAATGCACCGACGAAGCGAGATGTTGAGATTCGTGTTGTGTGGATTAGGTGTTTTGTTTTGGCTGATTTAGCGGACGACTCAATTAAAACTAATAGCAAACGCTTCGTTGGTAAAAAAGGAGGTCATTTTAGAGTGGGTGGAGGACCATTTATTTTAATTGAAAATGGAGGATATGTCTTTCTTTTGAATACCATACGGTAATGGTAGAGCACTGTATATGTAGGTAATATCGACCTTCTTCTTCTTTCCAGCTTGGTGAAAGTAAACAAGAGTTTGATTACCTATCAAAATGTCATATTTTAAGTCTCTTAATTTAGTTAGAGGTTAGAGGAAGTCAAACACACACTGGGAAAATGTATTGTTCTTCGATTTTCGTTATTGAGAAATATTGGCTAACGGGAAGGGTTTATATGGATATACTATTTTAACTTGCTCTGTTTATCGTTGCTCCGTTTGCGAATACAAAGCAACACATAAAAATATTTAGTTAAACATATGAGGTCTCACACAGGAGAAACACCTAAATACATGGATTATTAAAAACTCAAATTTTTGGCTTTTCTCCTCTATGAGACCGCGTATGCATGACTATACATCATTTGTATTTGTTGCTACATTTACACAAACGGAGCAACTATGATTTTTTCTCCTGCATGAAAAGTGGCTTATATCACTTATAATAATGCAGAAGACTAAAAGCCGTGTTTACACAACTAAAAGTACCACGGTTGCATTCGTTTATTTCTATTTTCGGGTTTTTGTAAACAAACTTCCCTTAACTTTTAATAGCGATATTATCACAGAAAACAATTATTTATTATGCATATTACCTGTGTTTTTTCAAAACTGTTGACACAGCTTCAAAGGCAAGTGAATTTTTGTTAATAATAATGAGAGTTACTGAATGCAACCAACGGCCGAAGCAAGGAAATATTGAAGCCGTACTTTTTGAGCATATTAAATGTGTCTTTGACTCTGATGTTTACACATAACCTATACATTATTTTGACTACGAAACTTTTGCAAATTGTTGTGCATCGCTTTGATTGCGCTGCAAATATACCACATAGTTGGCGTTGTACCTGCATACGGGCTGATTTTCAGGTATGCCGATCAACGAAGGATTATACGAGGAATACAAATTTGTTTCCTTTATTATAGCGACATTTTGAAGATTACGTAAGAAATACAGAAAACCGTGAGCTCCCCAAGTTTGGAATCTACTTGGTTCGACCTGCAAAACATTTTGAAGATTACCTAAGAAATACAGAAAACCATTGAGCTATAATTCAACAACTGCTGCTCAGCAACATCCTGAATGCTAACGCTTGGAAGACATCTACTTTCTTTGAGAGCATGAAACGTTGCAGTAAAAAGAGTTGGCGTTGTACCCCGATGTCAGTAATAAACCTGCATACGTGCTGATTTTCAGTTATGCCGATACATGAAGAATAACAATTTGTTTCCTTTATTATAGCGACATTTTGAAGATTACCTAAGAAATACAGAAAACCGTGAGCTCCCCAAGTTTGAAATCTACTTGGTTCGACCTGCAAAACACTACTTTCCGGTCTCGTAACGTATATTACTATTAAGATTAATTTAGTTTGAAATGTGTATAGCTCAATACTGCCGTCATAAGCAAGAAGGCGATATCTACAAAAAAATCGAAATTGAGTTATTGGTATCGTTGGAATTGGTACAAAATTCCAATCATTTTAGATCAGTAACAAATCGATATCTGCACTGTAACTATGATTTTCAGATGGAAAAAGGCGGTACTTATCAGCTATAATTTACCAAGGGCAGTGATAATCACCCGCAATAATTTTGACAAATAACAACCCGAAAGTGCTTGCCTAGAAATAACCCGAGGCGAAGCCGGGGGTTATTTCTTAAAGGCAACGCACTTGAGGGATATTATTTGTCAAAATTATAAGGATTTATCACTGGCCGCGGTGAATTCGAAAAGATAAGTTCTTAAATAAATTAGCCATTTTCTGACAAATTAATTTGACACTTCATTATAATAATATTATGTTGGTGGCACTGTAAGTCTATGTCAAATTTGAGGTTATCAGGTTAGCTTTTGCGTCAGTTTTGACACAGACTGACGGAAAACCTAACCTGCTAACGTCGAATTTGACTTAGATTTACAGTGCCACCAACTTGTGATAGGATACTACTGAAATTTAATTAGGTAGTTTCCATAGTGATTGAAAATCACCCTAGGGTCGTTTTCACTTCAAGTGTGGTCTGATTTGTCAAACTGACTCACGTGATTAAAAATAATCAAATCTGATTGGTTTGCAATATATGTAAGAACTTATCAGCTATAATATCCCAAGGACAGTGATAATTACGCAATAATTTTATTGCAGGTTTCGAAAGCACGTTGCTTGGGAACAGCCCGACGCCAGCGGTCGAGGGATATTCGGTTAGACAATTTTTTGCCCTTGAAAGCATTTATTTACATTTATTTAGTGGAAGTGCAATTATAAAAAGAATATGACATCTTAAAATACTGCATTGCGAACTGTCAAAAACTTGACGTAACATAGCAACCCGCACTGACTGCTGTACACAAAGTGATAACAACCCATGGGTAGTTTTCAATGTAAGGATAATCTAATTGGTTGATTTTTCCCACATGACTAGAAAAGAGTTAATTTCATTGGATCACAAATTTCAGAAAAAATTGTCTACAGAAATTTTGTTACTTATAAAGCGCAAGAAGGCGTCATATGCAAAATGCAAAAGTAAAAAGCAGTATCTGCGTGTAGAAGCCGCCTTCTTCTTTTGTTTTGTTAGATACCGCCTTTATTGTCTGTTTTCGTGGACGCAAATGTTCAGATACGGCCAACTGCCGTTTCATTAAATTAATAGTATCAAGTCTTCCATTATACAACATTGTCAAGTAGATGCCGCTTTTTCAATCTGTATTTAGTGTTCGGTCGATTGTTGCAATTTAAAGTCAAAAGGCGGTATCTACATTTTTTCGCTACAATTTCTTTATTTTTGATATAAATGGTGAATATTGTTTCTTTTTATATAAAACACAACTAAATTCACACTTATAATACAAAAAATCCACGGTTATGTACCGCATGGTGATGAAATATCAATAAGTTAAGGGCCCCACAGACGTTGTTCTTTTCTGGCAGTTTTGTCTGCACGGGCAAAACTGTACGGGTAAAAACGAACAACGACTTCAGCCACACACGAACGGATTGTTTCGTTCAGTTTTTCTGATATCACCGCTTCATCAACTGTGATGGATACTACGACCACGTTGGCAGTGGCGGCGAAAGTGGCTATACAAGTTTCAAAAAGAAAACGTTCAAAATGGGCTTAAGAATGGCTAAAGAATGGGCTAAATTTTGCTAGAACTTACCACAACTGGGGGGATCCCGAATGGAGATGCGTATTATGGACAGATGAGTCTCGATTTACTTTGGATGCTCCAGATGGTCGTTCACGGGTATGGAGAAGACCAGGAGAACGTTATGCTGCTTGTGCTATGGCCACAACTTCATATTTTTTTGGAGGTTCGGTAATGGTATGGGGAGGGATTTCTTCAGATGCTCACACAGAGCTTAACATCTGTGATAGAGCAGCGCTCAATGCAGATAGGTACATTAGGAACATTCTTGAGGAATATGTTGTTCCGTTTAGTCATTTTGTTGGTGACAACTTCCGTTTAATGCAAAATAATGGACGGCCACACGTAGCCAACATTACTCTGCAGTATCTAAACGAAGTTGGAATTACACTTTTGGATTGGCCAGCCTGCTCACAAGACCTGAACCAGATAGAACACATGTGGGATCAACTGAGAAGAACAATTCGTACTCGCCCTAATTGGCCTCGGACATTAGGATAGGTTACTACAAGAAAATCTTGCACGACTGATTAGCAGTATGCCTAGACGTCTAGAATGTGTAATTAGAGCTCGTGGCGTAGAATTAACAGTTAATACTGACATTTATCGGAAACAATTGACATGCTGTAAACATATCCCTGACGCCAACCCGATTCTTAACAAAACTTTATCAAAAACTTGAATAATGTACGACAGAAACAAAATCGCAATATTTCAACAATTGTATGGTTATGAGTTAGCCCACTATAGCACTAAATTTGTTTTCCGTCGACCTCACTATAAAATGTGATTTTACGGACGCATTTGCGTACCAAAAATGCCACTTTTTTGGACACCATTAATTTTTCGTCCGCAAACACTTTTCGTCCGTAAATGCTTTTCGTCCGCGAATGCTTTTCGTCCACAAACACTTTACGGCCGCACTTTACAGCCGCAAACGCTTTTCGTCCGTAAACACTTTTCGTCCGCAAACACTTTTCGTCCGTAAACGCTTTTTGTTCTCAACAACTTTATAATTCGGACTTCACTTTAATTTTTTTTCAAATTATGACGGTCGACGGAAAAATTTAATATGCACCTCGGACGAAAACTGCTTTTTATGGCCTTGCCTGATTGCTTGCCTCGGCCAGCAATTGCAGGCATCGTCCATAAAAAGCCAATTTTTCGTCCTTGATGCATAAATAACTATTATTGATATGTAAACATCGACATCAGATTTTAAGCGCCAGAAACCATTTTCAGTATGTAAAATTGGAAAAATTATTCGTAAACCCAGACTTTTGTCGCTCAGTGTATTTGGGATTGCTGGTTGAGGAAAAGAAAGTGGCATCGACGGCCGACGTTTACAGCCGCATCGGGCAGGCAACATCAACATTCGCCTTGCTCAAATGGTGCGTATGAGAAAACAAATACTACCATCAAAACGAAAGTACGCTTATACCGAACGCTGATCCTTCCCATTCTTCTTTATGGATCGGAAACGTGGACACTATGATGGTTCGGACATGTCTGCCGAATGGATGATAACCGTTTGCCATGTAAACTTCTTTGGCAAGACCGTCCGGCAGACTGGAGAATTCAGCGATCGGCACCGAAGAAAACCTGGCTAAAGAATATCGAGGGCAACTTAAAGAATCAGCGATTATCGGTTATCGATGCCCAACACGTCGCTAAAAATGTTTTTCCGATATCAAAACGCTTGGATAAGTTCCTTGCACTTGACTTTTCTCTATTGTGAACTTCAACAATCTCAATTTTTTGTTTAAGCGTGAGAATTTTAATATTTGGCGCCATTTCTACAATGAATGTGTCGCCCACTGTGTCTTTTCCGCATAGACGTCAGACTAATACTGAATCCCCGCGTGTACCGAAAGATTGAAGTCGGTGAATCTCCGGTTAACTCGGGAAAGACCCTCTTTGAAGGCAGGCAGCGAAGTTGGCGTGCGGCGCGATTGAGAAATGCAACAGCGACACTTGCGACAGAAAAATGAGACAAGGCGTTTATTTTTTATTTTGTTTTTTTCCGTTTAAGAGATCATTTTCTTGTGTCCGCGTCCGTTCAAGAGAATGTCCGTCCAAGAGGGAGTTAACACAATGCAAATTATATGAGAGTCGGTCGGGACCATGAGAAACTGTCCGTCCAAGGGAGGTGTCCGTGTATCCGCGAAGAGGAATTTCACTGTAACAGCAATAAGATAACATGAACAAGAAAATAACACGTATTGCTTGAGTAAGAAAGAGATAAACATAATAGCAAATATTCGAGTAGGCCTGACGTACATTTAATTATGACAGATGTCAACCACACATGCCTACTAAAATAATTTTTTTTCGTATGGTCATCTCTTACATACTCAAGCATTCTATTTTGTTGTTCATGTTATCTCATTGTGTTATATATAATTATGGCCCAATCCGTATTACAGCATAATTTTGATTTAGAGTAATGAAATAGTATATTGTATGTTAAGAGCTGAAAGTGCATTCTTGCCGCTTGCACATGAATATTGCTGGTTGAGGCAAAGCCGAAACCAACAATCATGCAAAAGCAGCACACGCACTTTTAGCTCTAAACATACATACTATTTTTTCGACGACTGAGCATATTATTAATGGAAAATATCATATTTCATTTTATTGCAAATATTAATTGGCAATCAAGTTAACATTACTCGCACAGTCTATTAGACATGTGACGCGATTATTTCGACAAATGACGGGCATTGTCAAGGAAACATTCGGACGTGGCTACCTATTTTGTTCACGCGGAAACGCAAAACGCTCGGCGAGCGGCAAAGTGATGAAAACGCACGCTCAGCGGCAAATGTCAACTTTCTGTTGTCAAATGACAGTGAGAAAAATCTACTTTCGATGTCAGACGTCGAAAAATATGTTTCTTATGGTTCTGATCCTGGCGGTTGAAAAAATTGTATATACACGGCAGGACAGAACACCATTTTTCCCTCTGTGTATTTGTAGTGCTCGGCATCGCCCTTGAGCTGCAAACTCACATCTTGGGAAAAATTATGCTTTTCTTTTTCTTATAATGTATTATTTTTTCACATTGCCATTGGTGACATTAAAAAAGTGACTTTTCGATACTTTTCATAACTGCTCAAAATCATATTGATTTTACCTAAAAATGAACTAAATGAATTAATAACAGATTCATCCATTTTCAAGTAAGCTCTATTCTATAATGTATAATGGTTAATTTATATAGGGTCCGGCAACGAAGCGGGGGTGGAAGATATATCTAAAACTATGAGAGTTGCATAAATATTGTGTATATAAAAGTTGTAGGTACTAAGGTGGTGCATATTACTAAAATAGTTTTGATTATACAGGGTTTTTTTTAAATAGAATGCCGTATAATTAGGTAGCTTAAAAGTTTTGTATTGAAATACTCTTCATTTTCATATAATGTTGTATGGGTCTAACGTCAACTGTTTTGGAGATATTAACAATTTTATGCAAAAAATTGCGGAACTTCAGGCGGCTGCTGTAAGCGACAGAAAACAATTGAATGAAGGAAAACGTTACCAAAAAATTATGATTTTTGTAAACTATCTTTCAAGTGTAAAATGGTGGATCTGGGTATTAATGTTATACAGAGTGCTCAATATTTGCAAATTTAATTTCGATTTTTTTTTCAAATGGAACGCCCTATATATTTTTGTATTTCTGAAGAGCTCTTTTAATGAACTTTCTTTTGATATGTTACTTCATACCTCTTAAGTTCCAACTGTTTTTCAGATATGCGAGTTTAAACATAAAAAACAATTTAAACCCCTTAAGATGCTTTATTTCAAGGGATAAAAAACAAACGCCTTTAAAATAATTATTTAAACACTTGAATTCTTCAAACAAAAGATAAAACCAAGCTTAAAATACAAAAATTGAACCAGAACTCAAAACTAGAAATAACCAACACGACCGAATTTTGAGATAGGAAATGAAGTGGAAGAAGAAAGCTCATTAAAAGTACTTTTTAAAAATACAGGGATATACAGGGTGTTCCATTTAAATAAATCAAACTAATTATATTTGCAGATTATGAATTCTCTTTACAGCTTTAATACTCAGAGCAGGAAAGGAGAACTATTTGAACATTTAGTGTAATTACGTATAAGCTTTTGGTGTATTGGCTTTTTTTTTATCTGATTTAATTTGACCGTGGAATTAATTTATTCCTGCATTTATCGTTTTTTTTCGTGTTTATAATTTCCTGTATCAACACTGACTGAATTTATATTTTCTAAACCTGGATTTTGTGCTTTTATTTTTAGAGAGATCATGCGTTTAAATCACTATTTTAAGGGCGTTTGTTTTTATCCCTTGAAATAAAGCATCTTAAGGGGTTTAAATTGATTTTATGTTCAAACAGGCATATCTGAAAAACAGTTGAACTTAGAAGTATGAAGTAACATATCAAAAGAAAGCTCATTAAAAGGGCTCTTCAAAAATACAAAAATATACAGGGCGTTCCATTTGAAAAATAATCGAAATTATTAAATTTGCAAATATTGAGCACCCTATATAACATTAATACCCAGATCCACCATTTTACACTTGAAAGATAGTTTACAAAAATCATAATTTTTTGGTAACGTTTTCCTTCATTCAATTGTTTTCTGTCGCTTAAAGCAGTCGCCTTGAAGTTCAGCATTTTTTTGCATAGAATCGTTAATATCTCCAAAACAGTTGACGTTAGACCCATACAACTTTATCTGAAAATGATGAGAATTTCAATACAAAACTTTTAAGCTACCCAAATATAGGGCATTCTATTTAAAAAAAAGTAAGTTTGATTCGCCATACTTTTTTGCGACACCCTGTATAATCAAAACTATTTTAGTAATGTGCACCACTTTCGTACCTACAACTTTTATGTACACAATATTCATGTAACTCTCATCGTTTTAGAAATATCTTCCACCCCCGCTTCGTTGCCGGACTCTGTATTTATACAGTACAGTAAACATTACGCTTCCATACTTTGACCAAAATTATTTAATAAGATATTTTTGTCAACTACACGGAAACATTGCATGTTCAATACATTGGAAAAGTTATTCTTCCATGCTCACGTAAAACTTTTACATTCGCCGGAATACTCTCACTTTTCTTAACTTGTAGAACAATCTACTATTAATTCACTAGCGATTTAAGAACAACTTGCTAGCATATAAACATTATAAACAGTTACTTATGGTTGCTATTATAGAGATAATAATAATAATGCCAGTTTAAAATGACAAAGAAATAATAATTAATCGAGTTATTTAACAATAACAGTAACGGCGTAACTGGAGACTTGAGTTACCGCATTTATATTTTTATGACGCTCAACGCCTCAACGGCTTAAACCTGAAAAGAAACACAGATTGCAAGCAGCTGAAAATTATTTCGGTGGCACAAATAATTCTCACATATAATCTCATAAGAGTATTAATTCTTTCCTGATTTTTTTTACTGCATCCAACAACGTCGTATTAATTAGGACGCCTTCCAGAGACGAGCGTTTCCTTTCCAGAGACTTTCCATTTAAAAATATATTTTTTGGAACTTTTCCTTACTGCCAATCTCTAGCGTGCTTTTAAAACTGTCTTTAGTGCAACAAAAGTTATTACATTTGTCGTACATTTTAAATGCGGCATATGCCGCGGGTTTCAGCTAGTTTATACATATTCCATCTATTACGCGTCTGCGAGAGGTAAATGCGTATTTAGTATCTGGTAACTTTTAGGGGCCCCTTTCAAGTAGGCTACTTGTTTAACAAGTACTATCTAGTACTGAGAACGTTATTAATAACTGAGTACTTAATGAGATATATTCAAAAACAAAATTGTAGATACCTATGCATTTTGTTTCCTAAAGCTTGCTGTAAATACTTGTATGCAGACGGCGGTTGCGTATAGCTTTCTACTACAACTATAACATTGCGTTGACACGTTTTTTAATAATCATAGTAATCATGATTTTTTACGAAACCGAGATTTTTGTTAAAATGCCAATTTTCGTGTTTTCTGATTCAGAAAAAGTGGTTTTTCAAGTGATGTCTATCGGTGAATCTGTGTTCTCTACAACCCAGACGGTTTAATCAAACGGCCTCAAAATTTATATCTTCATTTTTATTTTAAATTCAGAAATTCTAGTGATTTTTGGTTAAGATCGGTCAACTGGAAGTAGTACTTTACTCATGTTTTCTCCGTTTTTCATGACAATTTTATAATTATTTAAAAATTTATATATTATGCAGTTATCTACTTATATATGAAGCTTCAACGTCATGCCTCTTTTCGTTTTTGAGATATTCTGTTCACACACACACACAATTGATTTTCTTATATTCGCTATAGGGGGTACAGGTGCGGAAAACGACCTACCACTGTAAATCGTTTATCTTTAGATACAATATATTTGTGTTCAACTAATTCATTTTTTAAGCTAGGTTATCTGAACGTTTTACTTTCCATTATTGTCGACTTTTTGACAATGTAATGTCCAACACAGACCGCGATGCTACCCCCAGCGCTCTAACTCTGGACTACGGAAGCTCGCTTACATTATGGGCTTACGACAGCGGTATAAACGACATGCATATGTTGGGTTCAAAATATGAGCTACGCGCACAATATTAGTTTTATTTAACTAACAGTTCTTGAGTTAAAGCAAAAATAGGCAAAAAATGATTTCTTAAGGTGCTCACCTTGTATATATTTGACCGAAATTTTTTTGGTTTCCAGCCAGGTAGACATATAATCCGCATGCAAAGTATGGTATTTCCCAAACAAATAGTTTTTGGACTGTACCGCTAACATACGGATACACAGACAGACGGACAGATAAACAGACAGATAGACAGACGGGATTGCGAAAACATGTTTTTCGTAGTCTAGAGGCCCTGAAACGTGAAGATCTGAGGAAATCACGGAAGGTGATTTTTTCACGATTGCAATACTTCCCTCGTGTTTTAAATGTAAAAAAGCATATTTTGTTTAATTTTATCGGAGCAACGGTGTAAATACACATGTAACCGTCGCTTCATCTTGTTGACACCAAAAGTCTTACCTTCCAAGCCTATGCAATTTCGGCCTCAAAAAAACTTCTAGCATGTGTACTATCAAGAACAAAGGTTTTCACCAGTCTACTGTTGCAAAGTCTCGGATAGGCAACCCGTTTTACTGAGGAGGGTAAGAAATTGCAAGATGTCGCGCTCATACATTTTCACTCTTTTACATAGAAGTTGACTGTTACAGTACTGCTGCCAGTATTCCAAATTGCCATTGGACAAATTATGTGACATGGGAGTTGGTGTTCAGTAATCGAATGCTTATATGCTTTAGTGGAGAATAAAAAATAATTGATTTAACCAGGGGTATAAGCAAATGTTTTCAATATGTAAAAATGTCTCTAAATCCAAGAAAAGATGTTTGTAATGCAATAATTACAATAAATTGTTTTCTAATTACTCTTAAATGCTATTGTAGATAAAATAGTGTATATATTATGATCACAAGATTAAATTTCCAATTTCGCAAAAAATACTGCTGTCGCGAGTCGATTTTTTCTCCCAATCTGCAACTTGTAACTTTGCGCTTTTAATACACAAATAGCTGTTATATTTTAACCTTTATTGCCCAGTATCAAATTAATAATGAAGGGCAGGCAAGTAAACTACGTAATATATTTAACAGTGCAAATATTAACAATCAATGTGCCACTGAAAAATTTCTAGCTCAATTCGGTCTAATAATTTGTGGAATTATAATTACTATGCCCATTTACTCATTAATCATTTAAGCTCACTTAATGACATTCAAGGGTCAACAAAAATCTATACTTAAATTGTTGATTACTTTACGTATGTTTCTATTATAGGGCTTTCATCATATATTACCAATTATAATATAATTCTTTTATGCAAAATTGATCATTTGATACATATTATGATCGATACAGCAAAACCGCTGCTATGATTAAAATAAATTGGGATATTTAAGAGTTCATATAAGCGATGAAGCTGCTGGTTTCCTTGTCATTTGACTGTCCTGAGTTTTTAAGAAAATTTCATAGAGCATTAGAAAGTTAATCTCCTACACTATTTTCTAATTTTACTTGGGATGGTGTGGTCTCATTCAGTCATTTCACGTTTAGAATTTGTGACAGTGAGCTGTGTTATTCAAAAATTTATGTAAAGGTTGTACTTCAGTATGGGAGGCAGAAGACAAGGTCAACAGGACTGCTCTCGAGAAATAAGAGGAATTATTCCTACTTTGCGACAGGAAGGCAGATAAATATCCTATATAACAAGCATTTACACATTGCGCGTTATAATAAACTCTCTGTATGTATAACATAACGTTACCAATATCGCTTCCAGTATCCCAGTAATAAATACAAAAAAGTAGGTATTCCTGATAAAATAGACGACGTATTTAAGCTATCTAACGAATTGTGATGCGACGTAATTTGTATTAAGTTATTTTCAATAGTTTAAAACTAGCAGTCCAGTGAGACAAATGTCTCATTTAATAAAACAAAAAGACCGTTTTGCAAATAGAACGCGTATTCACCACACGTACGTATATGACGTCATTGTTGGTAGCAAACTACCAGTCGCATTCGCCTTGATAAAATTTGCCTAGAATCTAACCTAAAAAGTTAGGGTTAGGATAATTAAGATAATAATTAGTGTTAGAGACTGAAATTCGGTTCCTGACCTGACATGACCATTCCGAACATATAACTTTCATAACTTTTTTCTATCTCTTACGGTTTGGCTGCTGAAACAGCGTCCCGGACACACAAAACAGCGTCCCAGACAAGCCTATTATATATATGGATGGATTATTTTTCTACAGATCTACAGTGAGATACTGGCTCAACCGTGCAGAACTCGAAGGCCGGGAGAATTTTCTGGGGGTAAAGTCCGGCCGACTACGTAATACAACGCCGGACGAGGATAACAACATTGTCCGCTTTTCTGAGGCAAATCCATTTCAGTCACTACCAAAAATCCGGGAAGAATTAAACCTGGCGGTTTCCACTAAAACACTGGGCAGGAGATTGGCAGAGGAAGGATTGAAAAGCAGGATTCCTGCAAGAAAATGCGCTATTACGCCAGAGCTGGCAGAAGCTCGCATGGAGTTTTGCAGAAGAAATATGGAGTGGGACTGGAGCAACGTTATTTTCGCCGACGAGAAAACATTCGCACCATCGCAGGACAATCCTCGACTTAGAGTGTTGCGGACACACAATTCCCGATATCTACCTCAAAATGTTTGCGAAAACAGAGCAAGCGGAAGAATTACCATCGGCTGTTGGCGATGGATGTCCCAAAATGGTCCTGGACAGCCAATCCAGGTCTCACCCCCACGTTTCAACGAGCTCAGATATGTGGAGCTCTTGGAAAATCAATTCCTACCAGCACTCCGAGAGATGTATCCTGCACACGAACACGAGCGAATTGTTCCTGTGCAGGATAATTCTCCCATACACACCCCACGCGTGGTTAGGAATTGGTTCCAGGCCCACCCAAAATTTGACGTGCTTGAATGGCCATCTAGATCTCCTGATCTAAATCCAATTGAATACCTTTGGGCTGCAATGGTTCGTAATTGAGAGGATGTTGACTGGCATGGGGTGAGGCCAAGAACAGAGAGAGCACTAATGCAGCATAGTGTTTCGGTATGGGAGCAATTTCGTCGCCAAGCAATATGTGGTAATCTTGTATTATCAATGAGAAGGAGGATGCAAGAATGTTTAGATAACAACGGTTTTTACACAAAATATTGATACATACTGCGGATATTGTTCTTAATTATGTTGTTTTTATTTTTTATATGTAATTTTAATGTTTAATAAAATTCTTGATATAGAGCGCATTTGTTATTCCCAAGTGACTTTTTGGAACCTGAAGACCTTATATTTAAAGAAATATATTAAGTGGCTTCTAAATATTTAATCAGAATTACAGCACAATCTAAATTATTCGACTTCTCCCTAAAAGATATTCCTTGTCATAGTTTTTAATATTTGTAGTGTCAAAGAATATAGATAGGGAACAATTTGCAGTGAAAACTTTCTAAACATACTGCAATAAGAAATAATAAGCTACTAACTACTCAAAGTTTAATCATATGCTCAAAATTATAGTTATTAGTGACTCTTATTTGATACTTTTTCCACAAATAT
Organism: Agriotes lineatus; assembly: GCA_940337035.1. NCBI lineage: Eukaryota > Metazoa > Arthropoda > Insecta > Coleoptera > Elateridae > Agriotes > Agriotes lineatus. Next base: position 11,409 of record CALNHX010006420.1, on the reverse strand, counting down.
TAAAGTTTGGCAAATGTTTTACGTTTTATGAAAATAGGTTTTTCGGTCAGTTCTATTGTAAATAAGTCAATAGTCAATAGGTCGTTACCTACTTTCAATTAATTCTACATTAGCATCGTTCCTTACTGATGTGCTTTCCTGATAAGACGTGTCCCATTCCTTAGGCTAATTAACAGGACAGCTTATAAGAATTTCTTCTGGAAATTCACATTCAGTTGTGCTGAAGTTTGTCTTTAGTGTTGTCGTACTCTTTTGACGTTTCCGTTTCCGAAATTGATCACTCGAACGCTTAATCTTAATCATGGTTAATTCGTGCGTATATTTTGAATGTAAGCGAAATCGCAGAACCGACTGCGATTTAAGCTTTTTTGTTTTCCCAAAGAAAAAGAAAGACGCGATTTGTGGTTGATTAATTGTGGCAATCCACAGCTTTTCACGTTATCTGAAGAACAATTACGTGAAAGAACTGTGTGTGCCATGCATTTTTCCGAAAAGCAGTTTATGAATTCAAGAAAAAATTGGCTGAGTCATAATGCTGTTCCCTTAAATTACAAAACTGTCATGCAACCTGACCACGCAACATCGCCAGTGTCGCCCAAAGAACTCGCATTTAAAAAAGAGATCCTGCCAAGGGTCTATGGTAAAGCGACGTGTTGTTCAGGCTCGTTTCATTTGGATGAAGATCACATTGCTTCGCCTATGCAATTAGATGCAGATACCATACCGGATTCGTCTATGATACAGGTTAGTTCCTTTAAAAATGCCCATTCTGTATACAGTGTGGCGATAACGTCCCGCACAAATTCATTATTTTCTTATTTAATGTTATTTGGGAAAACCCCGAAACACGTCATTTTATTTTTTAAAAAGACTCAATTTTCCCCCTTATTTTGATAGATCTCCTCACCAGTGAAATGATGATGTAAAAAAATTAGTGCCCCTCGTAGGTAACTATTGTTTTGAGAAAAATACACATGAAGTTCAAACAATTCAGAATTTATTTTTAATGAAAATAAGAGCTATGACAAAAACTACCTAATTTTGATTTTATAACATTTACCACTGTTTCACAAATGTGTCAAAGTCAACAATTTAACGTTTCTAAGGAAACAGATGTGGTGCGTTATTTTAATTAAAAAAAAATCTGAATTTTTTTAACTTTATGTGTATTTTTCTCAAAAAATTGTTATGTGGGGTACTAATTTTTTATATCACCATTTAACTGGCGAGATCTATCAACATAAGGGGGGGAAAATGGGATTTCCATTTGAAAAAATTAATAATGACGTCATAGCGCAGAAACAAAAGCCTCCCTCCCCCTTCTATTTTTGAAAAATTAATTGTTTATTCTAATTGTCGTTACTATTTTCCTTTAAAGAATCAGAAAATAAAAAGATCGAATTTTTATGCCATACAAAATATGATTTTCAGGGACTTCGAAAATTTCACCTAACCATGTTAGGAGGCGGGGTTTTACGATAGCGCTCAAGCAGCCGTTTTGAGGAAAATAACTATACTGTTAAATGCAAAAGAAAATATGAACAATTTCCAGTATGGGAAAGTCTAGGGACGTGCCATGTCACTTTTTAAAGAATAAAATTGACGTGTCAGGGTTTTCCCAAAAAACATTAAATAACAAAATTATTAATTTTGTGTGGAACTTTATCACCACACTGTATAATAAAATTTTTAAATTTTCCATCGATAGTAGGTTAACACGATGTCCGATTATAGGGGCTTAAATCTTATAGTTTCCCCAAATGTGTTGCTCGATCTTCGTGTAGGTACTAATTAAATAAGGTATAATTAGTTAAAATTTCTTTTAAAGTTTTATTAATTAAATCAAAACTAAATCCCAAGCAGTAAGTATACAGGTAATCAATTTTCACTTCTTTAGCCGTTTTTATTCAATAACACAAAATGAACAAAAGTTGGCAGTTTCATAAAATACAGAAAAATTATTGACGTTTTGAATTCTCTGATAAATTGTGTAGAAATATGTAGGCAAAACAATGAGCTTGTAAAGCATTTTAATGGAGCCTACAGCATGAAAATCTTTTCTGTTATTAGTATGTTTTATTTTTAAAAACCATATTTCAACAGGCCATGTTAGAAATGCCAACACCTAACAAAACAAGAAAGCGCCGTAGTTTTGCTGTGATACATCAAAAAATTGCAAAACTGCGAAGACAAGTGGGGGCAAAAAATTCACAAATTTGCCGTATGAAGAAGCAATGTGCACGAAAGGGGGCTAATTTAGATGCATTGGGCTTGAAACCAAAAACCGTTCGCGTCTTTGTAAATATGCAACTTTCTCACAAATCTAAACAACCTTGGACAGAAGCTGAAAAAGATTTGACCTTAAATATGTACCACAAATCTCCAGCCCTCTACTTTTTTATGAGAGAAAAATTAAAATTTACTATGCCCTCCAAATCTACAATAGTTTCATGGTTAAGGTCAAACCAACTTAATACAGGCACCAGTACGGAACTAATGAAAAAACTTGGTGTTAAAGTTAACAGCATGACCCATAATGAAAAACAGTGTGTCGTATTACTTGACGAAATGCATTTAAAGAAAGGTCTAGAATATAATCCACGCCAAGATATGATTGAAGGTTTCGAAGATTTAGGACATCTTGGACGGAAAAGCAAAATCGCTAGTCATGCACTAGTGTTTATGGCAAGAGGACTTATTCACAAATGGAAGATTCCTGTCAGCTTTTATGTTTCTTCAGGTACCATTAAACATGGAGAGCTATCTTCCCTCATTATTAAAAACATCGAAGAGTTACAAAGAATAGGACTTAAAGTGCGTGCTGTTACTAGTGACCAAGCTGCACAAATAGAGCTGCATTTTTAAATCTAGGAGTGACTGCAGAACAGCCGTATTTTTTTGTCTGCGACGCAAAAAGGTTTGCAATATATGAAGTACCGCACTTGATAAAAAGCGTATGGAATAATCTCCTATCAAAGGATTTTTACATGGAGGGCAAGAAAGTTTCTTGGAAAGATATCGAAGAGGCATACAAAATAGATAAATCTTCTTGTATTGTTCGAGCAGCTGTAAAAATCACGGATGCCCACATCTACCACAATACTTTCCAGCGAATGAGGGTTAAATTTGCAACGCAAGTGTTTTCCAACACCATGAGTGCTACGATAAGAACTGCTGTTGGAACGGGCGAGTTAAAAAGCACCAGCGCTCTGGATACTGCAGAATTCGTACAGAAAATTAACTATTTATTTGATTGCTTAAACAGTCGAATGCTGAATTTGGATGTGCTCTATCCGTCAACGTACTGCTTACTGAAAATAATTTGAAAGAGTATTTGCAGTGGGTTAAGACTTGGCAAACATACATCTAATAACAAGGTGAACCAAGGTGTTTATTGTTTTAAGGGACTTATTTTAACCATGCAGTCAGTTATGGAGCTATGGGAAGACTTAAAACAAGAAGGGTGTCGTTTGCTCCTGACCAGCAGACTAAACCAAGATCCTCTAGAAAATCTTTTCGCGGTCCTGAGGTATAGGGGAGCCAATTCTTCGAACACCACAGTAAAATCTTTCCGCCAAGCACTACAGTTCAACATGCTGGTTAAATTGCAGCATCCTACAGAGAGCTCCAACTGCGAAGTTGATGAAGATGCTGTTGTCAACATGGCGAATGTTGAAGTGCCAGAAAAAGACGTCATGGGATATGTTGAGGACATACCATATACAGTTGCTGAACAAACTGAATTAGCAGAAGATGGTAACCTCAGTTTACTCAGTGAGGTAATAGAAGTTTCAACACAACCAAATCAAGAAGCCACATTAGAATCTTGTGCGACGGTATATGTAGCTGGTTATGTCATTCATAAAACGCTTTTACGTTTTAATTGTGATCAGTGTCAAAATATGTGCAGCCGTGACTCTATAGTGCATCATAATGAACTGTTTTTACAGCAAAAAGGCTATGGAGCGGGGGACTGTGTTATTTACCAAGTCGTGTGTAAGTTTTAAGAAAACATTATTAGCATATAGTGTAAATAAAGTGAAAATTTTAGTTCCAGGGTGGCTTAACGAGCAAGACACATGTTACTCTCATAAACTGTTTTTAATTAATCATTTAATTAAGTGCAAACTCCATAAAACGTTGAAATGGCTATCGCAAGATTTAAGAACTACAAACCAGTCTGGTACACGCAACAAAAAATACAACATTTAAGTAATGTTTAAAGCTTAAAAAATGTACGTTTATATGCTTACAGATATATTTGTGTACTTCCTATTCTTTGTAACTTTGTATATTATATTGTTTTATTGTATGTAATATTTACACCTTGAAAATCTCATTTATTTAATAGATCATTGAAATTGGCGAGAGTAAGAAATGTATAACATCTTTATTTCAAAATATTTTGATTTAAACTGGCGTTAATGGATCTGACTCAAATTTCCTATAATCTGCCTTAAAAAAAAGTAATTAAACCCGTAAAAGGTTGGGGAAAATTGGGGTTCAATCCCTAACAATAGGTACCTAACTCTTTATTAACAAATTATTATTTATATCGCCCAAAAATTATGTCAAATGCAAGTAATAATAATTTATTTAAAAATAGCTATTTGGCATAATTTTTGAGCGACTTAAGTATAATAATAATAACTAGCAACCAGTGAGACAAATGTCTCATTTAATAAAACAAAAAAGACCGTTTTTCAAATAGAACGTGCATTAAATAAAAACAATAATATTTTTTAAAATCACGTGATTGAAATTCGGTTCCTGACCTGACATGACCATTCCAAACATATAACTTTCATAACTTTTTTTTCTATCTCTTACGGTTTGGCTGCTGAAACAGCGTTCTGGACACACAAAACAGGGTCCCAGACAAGCCTATTGTATATATGGATAATAAATGTCGTTTATTGAGCAAAAATAAATAAAATTGTTATTTTACAATATACTTGAATTATGAATACATAAGTTGCTCAAAGGGGCGAAGTTCAGGCGTGCTAATCGAATTAGCATACTGTTCTACCACTAAACCCCAAGGTAAATAAAGAAAACAGATAATTTGTTAAAAAAAGGTATATTGTTGGGTATTGAACCCCAACCCTCGATTAGTTTGCAGCTCCTTGACCACATAAGTTCTTTTTGGTTTCTACTCTAATTTACGTTTAAAGTGCAGTAATTTAAACTAGGTATAAATTATTAAATAATTGTGAGTTTTCTGTGAAAACCGCCCCGATTCATTTTTTTAAATAACAGATTGTACAGAACTTGGGTCAGATCCCTAATCACCAAATTAAATTTTTGCATACATTTCTGAAAGATAATTTAATGTCGATAATAAATGTTCGAATAATATTGTCTTATTCTTTGCTGAGACTATACATAGAGAGATCGCCAACTTAAATGTGCCTAAATAGACATTTTTTAATGCATCAAGTAAATGAGATATTCAAGGCGTACTGTTTTAGTAGCCGTACTCTATACGTATCAACTTCACAAGATACAATATTATTTTTGTTTTTATTTGCCTTTTAAAATAGATCACTGTAAACTATATTAATCGTCAACATTACTTGAACAATAATTTCCTCTCGTATTAAACTTTTTAAATAAAATCCCTATATTGTTTATTAATGTTGTTCTTTTCATTATTTGTACATAGCTAATTCTATATTTATTATAAAATTTTGTGAGAATAAAGTGGGGACAATCCGTATTCCGTATAATCTTGTGCTCATCGGTGAACTTTTTGTTGAAATTATATTAGAAACCTCTTATGTAATTTTTATAGGTACCTAGCTACCTATTAAATGTTTAAAGGTGTTGCATGTGAAACTTATAAAACCTTTATTTTACTTGGTACGAGTTCATCCGATTGACAACAAATGTTTTAAATAATAACAAAACAAACCAAAGAATATACACCTATATTTAATATTCTTTGTAACAAACTTAAGTTAGATGTAAGCAGAATCAAACTACTGAAATATTCTTTGGCAGAATAAAAGTTTATTTCGGGTAGGTACAACCATTGTAAAACTATTGGAATTGTAGAGAGAAAGTTCTTGCAACACTGTTATAGCTCAAGAATGCTAATGACGCATTTACCTGCTGAATGCCAGTGATAAGGCAATCACTTTGACGCTAGGAGCTTCCAGCGGCATTTTCGAACAAAAAATGATATATTTAACCAAGTAAATAGTTATGCAACCCAAATCACAGCATATACTGTATAGCCCATAAGGCTGTCCTTCTTCCCCTATCTATATTCTTTGATATAACTGATAAACTTATTACGTCTGTATTTGATACTCCTGTATTTCCCATATCATTGTAGAATTATTTGAAATATTTTAACAGAGCTTTTTTTTAATAAGTTTATTTTTGTTTATTTATTAAACTATTAATTTGTTTATCTTAGCAACTTCCAAAACTTCTCCTGAATACAATAAAAGTCATATTATATATTTTTCGTAAATATTTTGCTGTCTCCGTCTCTCTCTCTCTCTCTTCGGTAAGCCCGCATCTGTGCATCTTGACAGCATCATGTAAAGGAGTTATGAATGGCACTTCTCCATCTTTCTCTATTTAAAGCGCTATGGGCACATTAATGCAGTGTGGATCCGGTTAACTTTGCTACTTGGTCGGTATCTCATGTGGGCAAACCTCCTCTTCGTCTTCTTCCTTCTACGTTTTCTTGTACTATTTCATCATTTTTGCGCATTATGTGGACAAAATATTTTAATACGAACTTATAGATGGTATTTAATCTTTCTTTGATATTAAGTTCTACAAGAATTGATGCATTGGTGCTCATCTCAGTCCAAGGGACTCTCAACATCCTACGCCAGCAAAACATTTCAAATGCCTGTATTCTACGACGGTCTGTTGCATTTATTGTCCAGCAATCGGCAGTAGGTATATGTCATTATTGGGAAGACCAAAGTTTTTATGAGACGCATTTTTGTTGTCTTAGATACACTGTGATCTTTCCAAACACGAGTTAGCTTCGACATGGCTACCTTCGTAAAGGAAATTCTGCGCTTGATCTCCCCTTCACAGTATTTGTTATTTGCGCACCCAGATAAATAACTTCATTTACAACTTTGATGCCGTGAATATTTCTTATGTGGTTTCTAGTTTCTTTTAAGCGATCTACTAACAAAAGTTTACTTTTTGCTCTATTTTTCTTTTAACCCACTTTTGTGTTTGCAGTCTTCATATTGCTCTTTTATTGCGTAATCACTGGGACTTGGACTATTTCACAATATTCAATGGTAAAAATCAGTTTATTATATTCAATATTTTATAATAAAATATTATCAGTATGTAGTTTCATCATATTAAAATTCTTACTAATCAAATTGTTTAGAAATATTAAAATATTACAATTTATTATTGGTTCTTCTTCTTCTAGCCCACTACGGATACCGTGATAGCACTATTATGAATGTCCGCATTTATCTACCTATCTTCTTTATTCTTCCATACTTTTTGCTGTTTCGATACAAGTGTATACTGAACTACCAGTGATTTTTGCTATGTGATTAATGTAGCATAGAGACCCTAGAAATGAGAGACTGGCCATTGGCATTGTTTCAGGCAAACTTTGTCCCCAAAATGGCTGCGCCAATGGTGTGCCCTCAAATATGGCGCGAATTTCAAACTTAAAGTATAAAGAAAATGACTCGTAAAAATACAGTTTATTAGCGATTCTTATATTTTTTATATTTATAACTTTTGTATCGCAATTATAAAATGGAAAAGTCAATTTTTATATACATATTATCAAATGATCGAAATTTGGCAGACATCCTTTGGTAGATTTATATGAATTTTTCATAAATTGAGACATTACGCTTGCAAAGTTACACAGACAAAATTCGTATTGACGCAACAAATTTTTATATTCAACAAAAATACTTTGTAAGTAGTGAAATGAAAATGTACATTTTGTACAAACAGTCAACAAAAAGCGCAACTTTTTTTAAAATTTGTGTTTATTTACCAAGTAAATGTCATTGTCAACAAACATTTTGTCAAAAGGAGTTTAAATAACCAAAATTTACAAACAATTATTGAACAAAATCAGAAAAACTTGAATACTTTTTTTAATGCAAAGCAGAAGCTGTTTAACCGTACTCATAGAGTGCAGTTGTTATGCACCAACATATGACAACATAATTATTAATTCGAAACACTATCCTCTGAATTCTTTTACTAGGCACCAAGTTTGTTTTTAAACTTATTAACAGAAGAGGTACTAACAACACCTTGAGGTAGACAATCCATTTGTCTGCAATTGTATTAGAGAAAATATTTTCTAGCATCGATTTTAAAGCTGTCTACTCAAATGCATTCCATATGTACTAGGGTGGTTTTTATTTATATAGAATTTTTTTAAAAATTCTGACGATCTCACTCTTTCAACATTTTTCCAAATAGAAAAATTAAAGCTCTGTAAAATTTAAAACCAACTGGATAACCGTAAGACGTGCCTCAATGATCTTGAAGACCTAGAGGAAAATTAAAAAATGTATATGTATTATTACATGTTCATAAATTTATTAAAATATACAGCAAAGCTAAAGAATACATTGGTATTAAACAGCGAAACAATATAAAGAATCCGTGGCTTCACAATAACTTAAAAAAATAAAATGTAAACGTTGGATAAAAGCCTCTTTCTGGTACTGTGTGGACATTTCTTACGGTAGTCCATTACTATTTGTAACGGAAACTGTTTTTGATCATCCTTCTTAGTTAAAACGCTGTTAAACTCTTCTATAACCTTCAACACCTATTTCAGCCGAATCATTAACAACATTGAACTGCCAATTGAACGTCGCCCAAAATATTGTACATATATTTTGATTTTTTTCATGTACATATATTAATAAAGGCATTTATTATTATTATTATTATTATCCTTTTTGAAATTCTTCGAGAAAGTCCCAAGTAGGAAGATCACTTTGCAAGGACTCGTACAAAATTTTTATCACTTGATAAATGCTGCAGATTGAAAATATGTTATCACCAAATCATTAACAAGGTGACCGAGCGTTTCTGCAAAATTTTTTTCATCACAAACGTCAAACGATTTTGACTCACTAACAAGTTTTGGTTCATGTTGTTCCTTCTCAACTTTATATTTGACTAGCTGACCAGGCAAACGTTGTTTTGGATTATGACATGATGGAGAAAACCCTTCAAACCATTAAGCACAGATTCGTAAAAGTATGATTGTAAATAGAAAGTCGTACAGTGTATAGAAAAACACACTTTCGATATTTTCCCATTTTGCGGTTTTTCTTTTGGATTTTTCCGAATTTTTTTTTTGCTAAACCACCTCGTTCTCGAGTTTTTGCGTTACTAACACACGGCAATTGATTTATATATATATATATATATATATATATATATATATATATATTGCTATGGTACATAGAGAGAGAAAATAATTTAAATATATCGAAAATTAAGTGCAAAGAATGGAATAGTATTCGTATAGTAATCATTGAAAAAGGCTAGGAAATATTATAATGCAAACAACTTAATGTTGCAGGATAATGAATCAAAGTCCTAATATAAAATGTCTAGAGTGTGGCATTCAATTTAAATAATGGTAGTCAAGAGATAGAAAAATATGTTTTAGAGGGATTATGAAATAAACAAACTTGAAAACTGAAATGTAAAGTATTTTTCGACTAATAAACTTTAATATACTCTAGTCCTATTTATCTAAGAACTATTTTGGCATGATAAATGGACTATACATGAAATTTACGTGGTACTGAAGTGAAAATATAACTCGACAATGTAAATGAATTTTACATGGTATAACTACAGGAGTGCAAGTAAATACAAAGATAAAATATAGCAAGAATGGAGGATCAAGATTATTAATTGGAACTATATAATAAAACATCAGTAAGAGTAACGATTTGGATATAATTGATTGGAATTTTAATACAAAGGATTGGCGATTGGACGTTCTTTTGAGAGTGTTGACGCTGCTTGGAGTTTCTGTGTGCTGCGCCGGAGGGTGTTTGGACTTGGTGGAGAACTGTCATCTTCCAGCTTAGGACGAGGTTGCTGTTTGGAGTTTTGTCACAACAGAATGGGTCCCATTGAACGGAGATCAACTTCCTGACGACTGAGGGAACATACATGAGGATTTGGATTGTTAAACAACGAGATTATTTTGAGGCTACTCACAGCTGGACAGTTTGAGTCGACAACTTGATGGATGCAGCGAGTTTACAAGTGAGGTGATTAGTGTTTATTTACAGATAGAACTGAAGAAAACAGGCTGATTCAAGCTACTTGGAAGTTTGAGCGTTGCAGGTTAGTTAATAATAAATACTTGCTAATGTTATCTGTAACAAAGAACATTTAAAATTGGTTCATTAAGACAAAGAAAGTCATACTTACGAATTGATTTATGAATTTTATATAATTTGTAAAGGATCTTGATTAGTTATCTGCACAAGCAATTGCAAATGACATAAATGTCAAATTTATTGAAGTTTTAACATAATTCAAATTACAATTAGATTACTTGATATTTCAGAACCTACCCCTGAGTTGAGATACATGCTATTCCTTTTTATTAAGGTTAAAACCATTATTATTAAACGAACATAAGTCTATAATCATAGCAATATATATATATATATATATATATATATATATATATATATATATATATATATAGATTGTTCAGTTATATGTACAATTTGTTTGTCAATTTCAACTGCTTTTCACACTCTTCCTTTGCTAAAGTCACTTTTCTCTGTGCCTCTTCCAACATCCTTTTCAACAATTCAATTTCACATTCTTCGGGAAGTACATTGCTTACAGTTGCTACAAGTACAAAATATCAGCATTTAGTAGTTATATAACACTCAAATACTCACATTGATTGAAATCCTGAAATCCTGCAAAACACAGTTGACAGATTCGCCATTTTGGGGAGAACTGCCAACATTTCGCTAGGGGAATCTAGTTAATTCCGGTAAATGGCCAGTCTCTCATTTCTAGGGTCTCTAATGTAGCAACGTGGTGAGCGTCCTCTTGACCTATCGTCATCAACAACTTTCCCTTGTACCACTATTTTCTCCACAGCGCACTGAGCCGTTCTGTGATGTGTAGTTCTCTTACTATGGCGTGGTGGTAGGTATAGAGTGATTTTTTAAAAACCCAATTGCAGCAGGCCCTGGATAGCCTGAATAAGTTGGCAGTATTGTTAGTCTATATAAAATTCGAGATTTGTAGGTTAAGTTTTCCGTCAGTGTGTGTCAAATGACAAACAAAACTTACCCTACTAACCTCGAATTTGACGTAGACTGACAATGCACTTTAGTACTGCCAACTGATTCAGGTTATCCAGAGCCTGCTGCAATT